>CAKNYM010049578.1:206249-286772 GCA_932195095.1 Andricus curvator
TGTAGTTATTTATAACTACAAGTGTGGGCTCACCACACCCACGATGTGCCAACAGCACTCATGTCAGTATTCTTGAATGGTCACCCATCCAAGTACTAACCGCGTCCAACGCTGCTTAACTTCAGTGATCTGACGAGAACTGGATTTTTCAGCGTGGTATGGCCGTTGGCCATAATTTTTGAATTACCTATTTTAAATGGATTAATTACGTTCTATTTTTAATACTTAACCCAGTGGGCACGAAATTTAAGAACGTAATTGGAACGTCCTAAAAACGTTTCTTGGACGTACAAGTCAAAAGGTGTTATTTGAACGTTTCAAAAACTGTCCTTAGTCAGACCAAATAATGTTCTGAACACGTTTCATGTTCCAAACACGTCCTTAAAACGTCTCTGGAACATTGCATGTTCAAGGAATGTTATTTGGACTGACTTAGGACGTTTTTGAGCCGTTCTATAGTGATGTTCTTTAACGCTTGTGCCCACTGGGAACGTATCTCAGAATATCATAATGTGCATATGGGGTCTTTGGACATCTCACTTAAAAAATTCTTCCAGCAGTAAGAGCGGTTTGAAATTTAGACTTGGAAAAATTTCAAAGAACTCTTTTAGAGTAACTTTATAAAAAATGATTGCCACATTGGCCAAAAATTAGGTTTTTAGCTTTAGAAAAAATAATGAAGTTAAAAACATGCTTGGGGTACCAGGTGACCTACAATGCGCTATAAGGGTTAGAGTAAAAAAGATTTTTATATTTGATAAAGACAGTTTCTACGTTTCCCGCTATTCTTACAAAAAAATCCTGTTATTTGTTTTTCAATTTCTTGAGTTTCAATTTTTTTTACATTCCTGGAGGAGAAAAAAGCCTGCCCAAGTTTTTTCACATTTTAATGAACTATTTTCTGAGAAATAATTCCTATTTAATTTACCCCTGTTTTTGGAAAAAAATTTTAACACATACCTGTGTAAATAGAAAAAGATTTTTTTCAACACTTGAAAACCTTCAGTGACAAAAATGCACTATACGAAAAAAGCCAAAACCCAAGAATCGAAATTGAGTTTATAGCGAATTTTAAAAATTTTCACTTTGGTGTTACATAAAATTATGTTTATAACTTGTGGTTTACATTTTTCTGAGCATGTGTAGGCTTTTTTCACATAGAAATGTACTAGAAAAAAATCGGCAATACCCAGGAATCAAAATTGGAAATACACCGAATTTTTAAATTTTCGAGTTTGGTATTATATAAAATTATGTTTATAACTTGTAGTTTACATTTTTCCGAGCATGTGTAGGTTATTTCCGCATAGATGTATATTAGAAAAAAAATCGCCAATACCCAGAAACACAAATTGGAAATACAGTGAATTTCTAAAATTCTTGTTTTGGTATTTAATAAAACTATCTTTATAACTAGTGGTTTAAAATTTTTTCTGAGCACGTGTGGGCGTTTTTAGCGATTTTGTTTTCTTTTTTTCTTAGAAAAAGGTTCTATGAAATACCATATTCCAAATTCAATTTGTTGGTCTTACCTATTTTTTTCTTATGTATTTTTGTAACAAAAAAGTGTACACATATACTCAGCAAGTTTTTAAACCACAAGTTATAAAGATTTTTTCATTAAATACGAATTTTTCCCAACAGCATTTTTGCCTTTGGAAAGTTTTCAAGTGCCCCAAAAAATTCTTCTCCTATTTACATAGGTGTTAAGAATGTTTTCCGAAACAGGGGTGAATTAAATACGAATTATTTCTTAGAAAATTATGGACTGAAGCAAGAAATTTTTTTAACATTTCTTGGAGCGCTGGTAACCAAACTGCATATTTACCAATTCCAAATTAATTATACTTTTTTAGGATCCCTGTACGCTACTTTTTCGCATTGTATCGATTTCGAATTCTATAATTTTGTTGTTGACCCACCCTATTCAGTCCTTTAAATGACATTCGATTGATTCCACAGTTTGAAGCAATTGAAACTAAAATTTTTATGATTGCAAAGCCTTGAGCTTAAAGTATTTGTTAATTTGAACCATTTTCAAATTTTAAATTATTCAAACAATTTTAATTTTCAGGTATCTTTAATCTTATAATATGACATACTCGTATGTCAGAATAATTTGGTATTTGGATATAGCATTCTATGGTGAAAATAACGGAACCCGTATTTCACAGATTAATCAAAACTTCTTTTAGATTTGTTACAATCATTCGAAGATTAACTGCGAATTCTCAAAAATTGGCAGAAAGTTTTTTTTAAATGCAGTATTTTCCGAAGGAGCGTAGGCATATGGGATTTTCTTGTTTGATTAGACGTAGGAATTGTTGCTCTTTCAATTGATCACGAATAATTTTTTTTTTAAATGACGAAATGGGGGCCTGTTTGTCTAAAATGATTGAAACGGATTTTCACAAAAAGTCCACTTTTTAAAGTTTTTTTTTTTAAGAAATAGCAGTAATATGTACTAGATATCTCGTAAGTTTCGATCTTGGCCGCTATTTTGTCATACCAACAAAAAATGTTTTTGGATCAATTGACAGAAAAAGAATTCCTCGTGGAATAAAAAAAGAAAACGCCAAATACCTACTTTCCTTCGAAAAATCAATTTTTTTATTAAACTGTGAAATACGTTTTCCTTTATTGTTACCATAGAATAATATATAAAAATACCAAATCATTCTGACACTCCAAGCTGGACCTCTCTCCGCCTGTTTTGAAGTGGAATTCGTCTAATACAGTTTGGATGACTTATTTTCGGAATTATTAAATTTGAACGATCCTAATTTGAGTTAAAAATAATTGCATTACACATGTTTCAGTATTACGATGTTATTTTTGAATCCTTAATTTTTACAGAGCCTAATTTTGAGTTTAATTATTTTGAGTTAATCAAATTTAAAATGATCTTTTTGCTTCCTCATAGAGGAAGCTTTGTAATGGTAATATTTTTGGAAAATTTTTAATTCATTTAATTGAACGTTCCTCAATTTAAAAAGGTCTAATACAATGTTCTAAGAAATTGTCCTGATGTGTGTGTGGATGCGTGTGCGTGTGTGGATGACACACTTTTTGTGAATGCGGTAACTTGAAAACGGTGGCAGATAAATTGATGAAATTTGGAGGACTTATTTTCAGCTCTAATATCTTGAAACTGACTGAATGATTTCTAAAAATATTTGTTGCATTTTTTTAGCACTTTATAATATTTTAAAAATCGGTTTTTCATAGTAAAACTTTTTTCATTAACATAATTCAAAGTAGATGCAAGAATATAAAAGATGTGTTGATTCAAGACGAATCGATTGGCCTATAATATTAATTCATTTTATTAAAGAGTAGGGAAGTTATGGTAATTTATATATATATAATCAATTTTTATAGTAAAAATGTGCTAATTCTCACAATTTAAAGTTGATGCGAGAATAGAAAAGTTGTGTTGATTCGAGACGAATCGATTGACCTACAGTATTGATACATTTGATTGAAGAGTAAGGAAGCTATGGTATTGCATAATATTTGAAAAAACGGTTTTTTATAGTTTAACTTTTTTCACTAACCTAATTCAAAATTGATGCAAGAACGGAAAAGATTCCTTGATTCGAGAAAAATCGATTGACCTATAATATTAATACACTTTATTGAAGAGTGAGGAAGTTATGCACATTTATAATATTTAAAACACCTGTTTCAAACAGAAAAACTTCTGTCATCGAGATAATTCAAAGTTGATGCATGAATAGAAAAGACTTTTTGAACATTAATTTTCAAATAAAATAATTCTGACAATTTTTGTAAAAAAATCATAAAGCTGGGAAAGGGATAGGTTGTGCCATAATTTTTCCCTTCCCTTTTCCAGCTCGAAAAATTACCATTTCAAATACAAAATTTGATTTGTCTGATTTGTCATTATATATTTTAAAAATTGTTTGTATTATTTTGTAATTTTGTATTTTTTGTAAATTTCTATTTTTAAATTGATAAAAATGAAAACTTTAATTTGTCTATTATTTAAAAAATCACTAATGCTTCCTCTATGAGGAAGCAAATACATTTGCTAACAGTAAGCAAAATGCTCGTGAAATGAGCACCATATAATCATAAATACGAACAAAGTGGAAACATTCGAGATCGAATTCACAACTAGTTTTTTATGTTCTTGAAAGCTTCATTGAATTTCAATTTGCATTTATGTTTCCAAGCGGGTGCATGGAACTGTTTAAGGATTCTCGTTCGATTAATAAAGTTAAGCAGCACTTGGCTGGCCTGAATTGGGATCTTGAACCAGTACTAAATATTGTTGAAATATGTATTCTCGGTGGAATGGTTGAAAAGTCTTACATACGAATTTATCAATGCAACATAATAACAGCCTGATTTTTGTAGTAAATTTTTGAATTAATTTTTTATTGAATTATTTGTAAACATTAGAGTATACTAATTTCCCTTAAAGTAATCAGAATGAATAATTTTGACTTTCAGGCGACGAGAACACCAACGAGAGACGCGGCAGGAATCGCATTACTCCTTCGTTACTACAATCAACTCTACTTTATCGAAAGGCGTTTTTTCCCCCCGGACAGAAGCCTGGGCATTTACTTTGAATGGTTCGATTCCCTAACAGGAGTGCCGAGTTGTCAGAGGACAGTCGCGTTCGAAAAAGCGTCGATCCTCTTCAATGCAGGCGCTCTGTACACTCAATTAGGTGCCAAGCAAGACAGACGTACAGCTCGAGGATTGGATCAGGCAGTTGATGCATTCCTCAGAGCAGCAGGGACATTCAGATACATCCATGAGAATTTCACGAATGCACCCAGTATGGATCTGGGACCAGACATGCTGGACATGCTGGTTCAGTTGATGCTGGTACGATCAAAAAATCATCAAAATCTTTTCTATCAACTCGAATATTATAAAGAATATTTTTTACCTAACATTTGCTAATTTCCTAATTCGCTGTGTAGGCTCAAGCGAGGGAGTGCCTTTTCGAGAAGCTGGAACTTCAATCCAGGGATTCGAGAAATATTGACGTTTCTTTGGACCTTGCTCAAGAAGCTGCACAGGTGAATACATTTTTCAGAATATGTAATTTTATTCTGAACTTTTCAATTTAGGCAACTGTAGTAGTAGTAGTTTAGTATAAAGAAATGAAAGTACTAATTTTAATTTTATAGCCAATAGTACATTTAATTTTCATTAATTTGAAGTTACATATCTCTTGATTTGATGTAATTTGACGAACTAGAGACCCGTTGAAAGGTGGAAAAATCCAAAATTTACAGCAAGTTTCGCATTTTTTATTTACAAGAGTTTTTCTTATAATCTTTTTTAATACTAGGGAATTTTTTATTTGCCCTGGGAGGCCCGATATTGAATTTACCATTTTCAAATTGCATTTAGAAATACATTTCAGAAATCCGTCTAGTTTAATTTACCAATTTGAACCAACTTGACTTGTGAAATTTATAATTGCGAAAAGAGGGGCTTTATACATTGGATTTTTTATTTTAATTTTCAAATATAAAAGGCCTCTGAATTAAAATTATCCAGAAATTAGTGACTCATAAAACATTTAATTTTGATTTATGTTTTTATTTAAATTTGTTAAATATGTGCAAATTTTAAAATCCATGAAGCTAAAAGCGCTCTAATACCAACACCTTCCAATTAAAAAATATCGATATTTTCAAATACTTTTAACGTTTAACATTTGCAGCATTACACAACTTTCAAATATAAATTTCAAATCTTTCAAATTAGGACATTCTAACATTTCAATCTAATTTTCAAGTTATATAATGAATCAGGATGGCCGTAGGTAAGGGAAACCCTGAAAATTAGGCAATAGCCAGGGATTTTATTGGCCAAGGAATGTCTATGTTAAAAATGTTACGAGATTAAGATTCTGGTATTTGAATATTGATGGTCAGGCCAAATGAAAAATGTTTCCGGAAAAAATGATGGGATTTTAAAAATGAAGTTTTGAAGCCACCCTGATACAATATTCGTGTTAGTAATTTATTTGCCTTGTATTTATATTTCTTTCTTTGCAGTAGCTACCTTCTGACGATTATATTTTTAGTTACAAAATTTATTATTTGGTTAAAAATTCAACTTTCTTGTTAAAAAGTCATACTTTTTGGTAGAAAATTTTTCTTTTTGGTTTAAAAATTCATCCGTTTTAGTACAAATTTGATCTATTTTGGATAAAAATGCGTCTGTTCGGTTGAAAATTAATTTTCATTGGTTGAGGATTCAAATATTTTCATGAAAATTCGTCTTTTTTGGTTCAGTTCAACTGTTTTTGATTTAAAATTCAAATCTTTTTTGGTTGAAATATCTACTGTTACATTACTCGTTAAAAATTCACCTTTTTTGTTTGAAAATTAGAACTACTTGCTAGGAAGGCTACCCAAATGTCCGCCTCTGATTTGATTTGTTCCGAAATATGTTTTAGAGCACTAAAAAATAAGGTACACGTATTTTTTTATACGTGCCCAAATCCATATTTAGGAGATGAAATCACCCTTCAAAGTTTTCGAATATTACTTAAGAAATTTAATTTTCAGTGAAATCAATCACTTAAAAGGAGTGTAAACTTATTGAGACTGAAATTATGTTATTAGATTGCAGTAAAATATTGATTTTTTAACCATCACCACCTTGAGTGGGGGTTAACTCTACCCCCTGTGGCTAACATACATAAAAATTCCTGACTTTCAACCACGTTAAATTTTATTTTTGAATGATTAATGAAGTTATATAAAAAATACAAGACGTTATATCCTTTTACACCCCTTTTCAGATTCAAAGAGGGTAAACTAACCTTAATGTAAGTTTTTATTTTGTTGAACAATTGTAACAGTTGCAATTTAATGGTCATAGTGATCAATTATCTTCAGGACAGAAAACATTGTGGTAATAGAAAACATCGCAGTCCACCGGCACGAGGCAACCCCTTTCTGATTCGAAGCGGTTAAACCACCCTCAAAGCACGTTTCACATTCATGAAGCATTTTAAGCGTTGCAAATTAATTATTGTGGTATGCAAAATTTTACAGAAATTTATTTATTTCCTATAATCTTCACAAGTCAAATGTGCCTATTGTGATGAGACGCCAGTTATTAGATGTTCTTGATGTAAAAAATCATTGTGTATCAAACATTTCATTCACGATCACCATATTTTATTTTGTATAAAATATTATAGGAAATAAATAAAATAAATTTCTGTAAAATGTTGTATACCACAATAATTAATTTGCAACACTTAAAATGCTTCATGAATGTGAAACGTGCTTTGAGGGTGGTTTAACCCCTTCGAATCAGAATGGAGGTGCCTCGTGCCGGTAGACTGGGATGTATTATATTTACACAATGTTTTCTGTCCTGGAGATAATTTTTCACAGGGACAGGGTAGGACAGGACAGGGTAATTTCGATCTGTAAAAAAGGGAAAAGTTATATCGTGAAAAGAATAAAAAAAGTTTTATTGATTAAATGCATTAAAAAAAAGGATTTTACTTTAAAAGGATATCAAATGCAAAGTATCCAATCTAAAAGAAATCTTAAAATTTGAGTCAAAACAACTTTAAACATTTGTAACTTACTAAACTATTGAGACCATCAAATTCTTTTAAAAATAAAGAATTGTTGAAGTACAAAATATTATAAATACATACATACGTAAATCGATCTTTCTATAATTGAATTAAAAATCTGCTTTTGACAGTTACTACCAAAGGAAGAAATAAGTGAAATTTTAGCCTGAAATAATAATTATTATACCCATAAGTTAAAAGTTGTATTACTCTATATATTTTTATAGCTTCTCCAGAAGTATCACCTTCCAATATTTTTATACTAAAATCGCTCATATTTCGAAATGAAAAATATTTTAAGTTTCAGTGCTTTTACTTTGAAAGAATATCATTAAATTTCAACGGAAGTATTTTTAATTTAAATTATTTTATCTCAGAAAGTTTCAAACTTGAAGACTTGCAAGTTGAAATCCTTCCTATTTTTCATCTATTTTGTAAATTTGAAAGGTTACTTAGAATTATAAACTGATTTTTTGGTTTTATTTTTGTTTTAGGTGTCGACTGTTTACAGTGATGTTCATGGATTGATAACAAGAGAACCCGTTCGAGATTACGTCCCGGAGTCGTGGGTCTCTTTAATTCTCGTAAAACGTGAACATCATTTGGCTCTGGCACACAAACACTGTGCTGCGGCTCTCCTGGATATTCCATTATCTGAGTTTCGCACAGAAGTTAAACTCATTCTGGAACGCATCCAGGAAAGTGACGGAAAAACTCAAATTGACGTCACCGTTCCGAAAGATGATAACGACCGAAAATCTTTAGGTATGTTCTAAACTCACAAAAATTTAAAAGCCCGCTTCTTACTAAACAAAAATATTTGTATTTTTCATACTTTAAAAAAAAATCCAAACTTCATGTTCCGAAATTAAATTTTTGTAAATTACCTTCTTATAATCATTCTGTGATTTGCATTGGCAATACTCGTAATTTTGAAGGAAATAGAACAAAAAATGTAAAATTAATTCAAAATTAATTTTTAATTTAAAGGACGAGCCCATCTGAGAGAAGCATTGGTACTGCATGAAGAGAGTCAAAGATTACAGAGAATGTGCAGAGAACTCAAAGGAAAACAAACTTTGGCGAAGGTATTAAAGAAAGCTCAAGATTCCACCCTTGAGGTTTACAATCGGGCCGGAGACGAGGATGAATACCGGGAATTGCTGGATCCTCCTCATATAATTGGTAATTATCAATTGAAATATGGAACAAAAATTTCTCTAGTTTTTCTCTGTACACCAGAGGCTAAAAAGGCCATGGTCTAGGGCAATCGAAAAAGGCAAATTTTAGTTTAGCCTTTGTCAGTGTGAGACCTATATCCGCCTCTGTATCTGTATGAGCTTTGATTAATTATTGAAATGTACTTTTTCAGCCTCAACAAAATTTCAACTCAGTCTCACACATCCAGATTTCGGTCAGCATGGTGTGGACGACCTTTTTAGATCCTTGGGTCCAGTGGCCATTTTTTCTGCAAAAAGGCACTGGACTGCGCCAAGACTGATCCAACTTCAAAGAGGACCAGGAGGCGAAGGATTTGGCTTTAGTGTGCGAGGCGATGCTCCCGTTATTATAGCTGCTGTTGACCACAATTCACTTGCAGATGTAAGCTTCATAAGATCTTAATTTTTTTTAAATAATAAATCCATTTTGTTTCTAGTTCAATTCTTTCATATATCCAATTTAAAAATGTTCAAATGTCGAAGCATTCAATTCAAGAGTATCAAATTCAAATGTTTAAGGGAAGAGTTTCGAACCTTAATATTTTCCAAAAAATGTTACTAATGATGAACATGAAATAGTTTTAAAGTTTCCTAATTTTATATATTTATCCTGCAGAGTTGTAAATATCTTAATTAGGCATTTAAATTCCTATTCTATTCTTTTCATTTTATTAATGTACAATATTTTTGTCCAGGCAGATTATTTTTATGAAGTACGAGTGGAGCGAGGGAGATTTTTTTTCGTCCTACAAAAAATCCTTTGTCGTGATAAATCGAAGAATTTCGAATTTTCGAAATTCTGCAATTAAACTTGTCTCATATTGACCTTTATTTCCGTCTCTAGCGTAATAATTTTAATGCATTCGAAATATGAAGACTACATTTTTTAAGTTAAGAGAATTGAAATTTATAGCAGTTGGAATTCGAAAAACATTAAGCTTCAACGCTTTCTATGTACTTTGAAGATAACAAAAATTGCAAATTTAGAGTTTCTAAACAACTATTATAAACATTAAAGGGGATGGACTTTAAAAGGAACTGGATTGTAAGTTTCTCGAAATTGAAGACAACTAAGTTTTCAGAAGATTAGAAATTAAAAACTATTCCAACTTGTGACCCTTGTATTAAAAACAAGATTAAAAACTCGCGGAACTCATGTTTAGAAGTAATTCGTATCAAAAACTAGTCTGATTTTAAAATAATTAAAGTCTTATTTTTGAACAACTTTAATAATAATTAACTATTTTTATTTCAATTGACGAAACTTTCGAATTTTAAAAGAATTAAAATTTATTAAGGTCTCAAGCAAGGTTAAAAAAAACATTTAAAGTTTCAAAATTCAATAATATCCAAGTTTTGAACTGGAAATGAAAGTCAGAAAATAATTTAAATTTGATTGAATATCACAATTATAACTTTTAAAGTCGATAAATAATAACAGTATAGAAGCTTCCTTTTCTTGAAAAGAATTTCAACGAGAAAAGCCTTACATTTTAAAGTATTTGAAATTCAAAAAGCTCAGAAAATCCTTTTACTGGAGAAGGATTTGATTATTTTTGAGTTTTATAAAGAATAAAGCCTTGGATTTCAAAATAAATTAAAGTATTCGTAAAAAAATTTGAAAGGAATTTAATCGTGAACTTGAATTAAAAAATGTGAAATAATTGAAATTGAAGACAGAATTAAAATTAGAAAGCTAAACTTCACAGAAAAAAGTCCTTAAAATCTAAAAGACTTCACTTGAAAAAATGTTTAACATGAAAAATAAAAGTTCATAGGCTTGAATTTTGTTAATGAATCAATTTTAACTAACTAAAGCTTTTAAAAATTAAAATAATGACAAGTATTTAATTTAGTTTCATGTTATTTGATTACTCTTTTTCCGCAATATTTTATTCCCATAAAAATCCAATATTTTGCTCAAAATAGGTCCCTAGTTTTCAGAACGTACTTCAATATTTTTATATTCAATGGTTTTAAAAGCTATTATTGAATTGATGAATTTGAATTAATGTTACAGTTAGGAGGAATGAAAGAAGGTGACTTCATCGTTAATATCGGCGATAAAGATGTCAAATGGGCTTCTCATGATCAGGTTGTGCGGCTCATCAAACAGTGCGGGGACTCCATTAGTTTGAAGTTGGTAACGCCCATGGATAGAAATTATTTAAAGGTAAAAATTGCTTATATTATTTTGAGCTTGAATCGTGCCTTGATATTTGAAAAACAGTTTGCCAAAGTATTCTGATAATTGTCTCCTATTTTCCTTCTTTCGGTTCATTCTTTTTATTCCTATATCTTACATTCTTCACACTTTTGGTAAAAAAATACTCCAACTCATAAAAGCTTTCATAAGTGAGCAAATCTTCAATGAAAAAGCTTCAAATTTACTAATCAGAATTTAATTTCAAATAAATAAAGTTAAATGTTTTCAGGGCTCGGATTTACGCAACTATTGACACTATTTGACACTTTTTTAGAGTGATGCCATTATTTTGAATAAAATTCCACTAATGCCACTATTTTATCCGAAATCAAATAATTTCAAATTAAATTATCAAGAAAATGAAAAAATACATTGTACTGATTCAAATTTGTGTATTTCCAAATGAAAGTCCTAATTATTGTCGAAATATTTCAAATCTAATAACGTTAAAAAATCATTTATATCAAAATTATATTTTTTAATTGAAGGCTTGTAGTTGCATTAACTACCAGGGTCATTAGCAACTTCTGTATGGTTTCTTTTAACTGTAGGGTATCCGTGGGGTAGTATAGGGGAAACCTCCCTACAGTGGATAGTGCAACCTACAGTGGATAATCATTAATTAAAAATACTAGTGTATGTAAAATAATTGATTTAAATGATTGAATAGTTAAGACAATATACGTGTTAATAAATGAAAATGAATATTAATTATTTTTATTTTATTTGTGCTCTTAATTAATGATTATCCACTGTAGGTTGCATTATCCACTGTAGGGAGGTTTCCCCTACTAAAGGATAGAAGCCACACTTCCTGGTTTCGCTAACCTCGCTTCCTGCTTTGGGAGTCGGTTCTGTAAAATCAACAGTTTCAAGAGTAAGAAAAATCAAATTGGAAGCGTGAATAATTAAAGATGAAAAAAGCTTCAAATTGAACAATATTAGAATGTGAATGGCTTCAAGAATAAATAATCCTAAAAAAGAAGTATTCCTCTTTTATTAATAATAAGAATTTCACATTTAAAAGTTTTCTGTTTTGAAAATAGTTCAAACTAAAAATACTTGCTAATTAAAAATAATACAAAAAGAAAAGATTTGAGTTCAGAAAAGAAGGAAGTTCTGACTAAGCAGAGGGACAGAAAATTCAAATTTTTTGATTTGAGTGTACGTAAAATTTACAAAAAAAAAACAAGAGCTATAAAAAGTATTCTCAATTGAAGAAACCTTTGAATTATACAAATTTTAAATCTCAGGCAAGTTAAGTTCTAAATGTATGTGAACTATCTATAGTTATTTCATTTGAAATTGGATTTTTTGTATTCATTGGATTTTACCCTAGAAAGAAGAAAATTTAAGTTACTATATTTTGTTTATTATTTTAAGTATTTTTCTACCAAATTTCAGTGAGCGTAGGCACGGCCTTTTTCTATACGGATACTCGTATAGCGTTTAATTTATTTTTTTTTATAAAAAAAAAATATTACTATTTTTTTATCTCTGAAATAAGTACGAGCGCTATGTTATATTACTTTTTTTTTTAAGAAACCAGTAAAGACGAGCCATCACGACAAAGGAAGTGTGTCAGCAAGTAGTTCCTCGGGGGTTTCTTCCGGTCAACCAAGTCCTGCAGGATCAGTTACAACAGCCCACGTAGCCAAAAGACTTCCTTGGAATCCGTTCAAAAAATCGAATGGCCAACGTGACAGTAGAGACCTCACATTTGATAATGTTATCCTCAGATGATTTCAGCATCCCAAAGGCATTGATTTTCGAGGAAGTGGTACTGATACTGTAAAAGCTCAAAACTACATGCAACTTAGCTACTTTTATTTTCAAAAGTAAATGAAAAACTTTTCTGTAAAAAATCTAAATCTGTAATATTGAATAACAAATTTCAAATCACATCTTAAGATTCTGAAAAAGGCTTCGTGCTATTATTCAACAAAAAAATGCAACTTGTCCATAGTGCACTGAAATAATAATATCGGAAAGTGGAAATCGACGTGTGTAAATATAGAGGAAAACGTCAAGAAATTGCCTCCACTGTCAATCGTTGCCAAATTGTAAGTAAACTTGAGAGCATGGATAAAATGTCTGTTAGATTTAGATTTTTAGAATATTGTACGTATGTATATGTATAAATATTGGTGAAAGCTGAAAGTGTATTCGTCGCGAGTTTGGAGAAACAGAAACCATACTTACAGCCATAAATTATTGCCTGACGCATATTATTTTCTTCCTTCCGTGTTTATTCGTTATTGTTATTGCTATTGCTAATGCTAATTTCGTGGACGTTCGTGTATGAATGCATTGAATGCAAGAGAGCATTTCAAATAAAATTGCGACTTGAGCCTTAGAACGTTTAGCTCTACTAACTTGAAATCCTTTTGGATAATTGCCATATTAATTTCTTATATGCGAATGATATGTTCCACTTTTCTGTTAATGTAATTCTTCCGACATAATTCATTCTTCACACTTTAAGCTGATACCTTCCTGTTAAAAGAATCTCTCTCCGAATTATCTGAAATCCTTGATTTCTCTAAATTCCCTCGAATCCTTGAATTCTCTAAATTCCTTGAATTATCTAAATACATTCTCTGAATTCCTTCAATTCTTCTGAATTTCCTGAATTCAAGGAATTTATATAATTCAGATAATTTAGAGGAATTCAGAAGCTTTCAAGGAAGTTAGAATAATTCAAAATAATTTGAAAAAGCTTAAAAGTCAAATTTTTCTTTTATACATGTATAAGATGATAAAAATTGGTTGAAAAGATTGTTATTAACAGAACAATTCCTGATTGTCGCGAGTGGTCGTTTTAGACGTTCACTCCGACAGAAGTTCATTTAACATGGATGTATCGACTTTAAATAATTTGATTCTGAATCAATTTTTAAGTAAGGAATTCATTTGTCTTCTATATTTCTTATATTTTGTTGTTATAACTATTTGTTTTCCTTGTAATTATCAAAATCTTTTTCAGCGCAGTAACGAATATTCGAGTGTAAGGACGTGTTTGCGTATGTGTGCAATATATTTGATAATGTGTCGAAGTAGGATGTAATGTTAAGTGCCAATACTTGTGTACTTGTGAGCAAATAGTACACAAGTTTATTTGTAGAATCGAGGGAGAAATACTTTCAAGTGTTCAAATGTTGGAGTCAAAATATTTTTTGATTCAAGTTTATTTTTACATCACGTGATTGAAACGTAAGTTCCCGAACAAAGTTATGTATGTGTGTAGATAAAGCATTTTTGCTGAAAGGTTTGAATGAATTTAAAAGGAAGATTTCATGTTCAATTCATCGATATTTGTTCAATATTTTTAACTGTCAATCAATTTACACACTTCTCTGTATGTAAATATTAATATCCAGTATCATATTCATGTATTTTTGTTAATAACAATCACAGGCGAGCGACTTTTACGTGAAATTTGAAACTCGGTGATTCGTTTCTTGCAGTTTTTACTGAATTTAACAGGTACAATTATGTTTGGCTGATTTATTTACATGTTTAATTTATTTTGTACATTCCGTTTTTGTATTTTGGAACGCAGTGTAATGATAATTCCTTTGGGCCCTTGTACTTAGCGATGTTCGTATATATAAATATGTCTTATATTGTATATGTTCTAATATAAGTAACTGTTAAACTGTATTGATTAAAAAACAAAAACAAAATTGAGTGAAATTTACTTATTGTTAATCCTTGCAAAATTATTTTCTCGAATCAATTTTCTAGCTCAATTTTTTAGTCCTCCCCTGTGCCATGTAACAAGTCGAAAAAAATGGTTTGGGACCTCCCCCCCCCACCCGGACATCTTCAGCCAAGTCTTATCCTTTTCGAAAAAATAGGTTTGTCACGAAAATCTCGCAAGTATTATTATCGCTTTTCCACTATGCCGGTTGCGTAACTTAAAAAACTCGAAGAAAGGAATGTCGCTAAATTCACACACATGAATAAGAATTCAGTTCCAGTTGGAGATTTACGTGCATGATAAAACTGACAAAAATTCCAGATTTATTGATGTAAAGTTTTTTTAAACCAAATTTGACATGAGAAAAGTAACTTTATTGTCAAATATGTATCGATCAAAACTTTTGTTTTTACAATTGGTAAAAAGTTATCACTTCAAAATCGATGCATTAGAGGTTTTCTATATGAATATTTCTTGTGACGATGAAGGGGAAATTTTGAGATATACAAAGTATTTAAATCAGTTTTTCATCGAATCACCCTGTAAATTTCGCATTGGTCTCGGGTATATTTTTTAGTGTCCTAAAATCCCTAAAAGAACGATTTTGAAAATTCTTCAACAATTGTTATTGTGAGGTTTGAAAATTTGGTACGACTATCTTGAAACTTTCCTTATTCAACAGCACTAAATTGTATGTGTTTGTAAATTTAATTTTCTTGTTTGAACTTTTTAAATAATTTATTTACACTATTTTCAACTTTTATTGTAGAAAATGAACGCTGTTACTCTTTAACCCTTTGCGGCATGGCGTCATACATGTATGGCACCTTTTTGACCTCGTTTTTAAAAAGTTTTTCACATAGTTATGAACGAGTTTGAAGAATAAAAAGTAAGTTAAAAGTATTGTAGAACTTCATTTGACATTAAGAAACCTTGAAAACATTTTTTTTTTTAATGAGATGGATTTTATAAATAAACAAAGTGAAAATACCGTCTATGCGATTTTTTGGATCGCTGATTACGAATCTGAAGTCAAAATTTCTAAATTCAAAATTACGGATCCAATATGGAGGTCCTCGGATTTTTTTATCGCTGATTACGAATTTGGAGTCCAACTTTTGAAATTTTCCAAAATTCAAAATGGCGGATCGAGTATGGTGGACAAAAGATTTAAAAATAAGTTCTGTGGTTTCAAAATGGATTTCCGGTTTTTTTTTCGGGTGATTGATTACGAATCTGCCATTATGAATTTTGGAATTTGACTTCAGATTCGTAATCAGCGACCCAAAAAAACCTCGAGGACCCATTTTGAAGCCTTACTTTGAGGACTTACTTTAACATTTGTTGCCCGCGACATTGCATCCGCGATTTTGATATTTGAAAATTTCACAAATTTGATTCCAAAATCATAGTCAGCTACCAAAAAAAATACCTGAGAACTCTTTTTACATCCACGGGACCAATTTTTAATTTTTGTGGCCATCATATTGGATTCGCCATTTTGAATTTTGACTTCAGATTCGTAATAAGTGACTCACAAAATACCCGAGAACCCATTTTGAAGCCATGGGACTTTTTTACATTTTTTGTCCACTATATTGAATCCGCCATTTCCAATTTTACTTCAGATTCGTAATCTGTGGACCCAAAAACCTCACGAGGACCCATTTTGAAGCCACGGGACCAATTTTGTAATTTTTTTCCGCTATATTGGATACGCCATTTTGAATTTTTGACTTCAGATTCGTAATCAGCGACCCACAAAACCATTTTCGGACACAGATGAAAAAAGTCTTCTAACTTAAGTTCCGGATAAAGCCGGATTAAATTCTGTCGGCTAAATAATTAAATTTTCTGTTTCCGATATCCGCTTGAAAGCCGGATAGAACCAGATAGAAAACCGTTTTCGGACTTAGACGAAAAGAGTCTTCTAACTTATATTCCGACAAAGTTCCGGATAGGGCCGCATAAGATTCCGTCAGAAAAATAATTCAATTTTCTATTTCCGATGTTCGCTTCAAAGTCGGATGGATCCACATAGAAAACCGTTTTCGTGTTTAGACGGAAACAGTCTTCTAATGTAAGTTCCGACATAGTTCCTGGTAGGGCCGCATAAGAGCAAATAATTCAATTTTCTATTTCCGATGTTTGCTTTAAAGCCGGATAGATCCAGATAGCCAATCGTTTTCGGACTTGAACGAAAACAGTCTTCTAATGTAAGTTTCGACAAAGTTCCAGATACAGCCGCATAAGATTCCGTCGGGCAATTAATTAAGTTTTCTGTTCCCAATGTTCGCTTCAAAGCCGGATAGATCCAGATAGAAATCCGTTTTTAGAATTAAACGAAAACAGTCTTCTAATGTAAGTTTCGACAAAGTTCCAGATAGGGCCGCATAAGATTCCGTCGGCCAAATAATTAAATTTTTTGTTTCCAAAGTTCGCTTCAAAGCCGGATAGATCCAGATAGGCAATCGTTTTCGGACTTAAACCAAAACAGTTTTCTAATGTATGTTCCGACACAGTTCCAGATAGGGCCGCATAAGATTCCGTCGGGCAAATAATTCAGTTTTCTGTTTCCAATGTTCGCATCAAAGCCGGATAGATCCAGATCGAAAACGGTTGTTGGACTTAGCTGAAAAGAGTCTTTTAACTTAAGTTCCGACAAAGTTCCGGATAGGGCCAGATAAAATGCTATTTTCCATATGTCATCCGGATTAAAATCCGGATAGAAACGCTATTTTTCCGTTTAAGATTTTACGAACCGAAAGAGATCCAGATAGGGACGGACTAAAATCCGACGTGGGCTATCCCACTCTATCGAATCCGATCCGTCATTTTAAGCAGGGTCCCCACTTTACTCTTTCCGAATGTATCCAACGTCTTTCGGAATCGAATAAAAACATATATATTCTCGTAATAATAATTTATTTTTATCTTCAAAGAATTTGAAATTTCAGTAATCCTATTGATTCCTGTTGAATCTAGAGAAGACGATTCCTAAAAACCTAGAAATAGGGAAATTTCATAACTCAGAAAGCCTTTTTGACTTTCGTGAATTACATTATTGCTGCACATTATCACATCTAAACCCACCTGAAAATTCTTGTACAGGAACGTACGCAGGTTCCTGGTACACCGGTTCCTGCCGCTTCGAATAAAACTTGAGTATTTCATAAAGGAGAATCTGAACCTGTGATAAAAAATTGGGGTTCCCATTTGAAATTACAAAGTTACCCCCACTCCTGCCTCGAAAATAAAAAGTTTTTATTACGGATATTTTTTTCATAGGATGCGTATTTTTGGACATATTTCGATGTGTCAAGTTAAAAAAAATACCCAGCATATATATATATATATATATATATATATACTCGGTTTCGGTTTCGATTCCTTTGGAATAGAACCGAAGGGCCTATGACAAAGCCACCGAACGCGTCCTCGGGTTGCGGATAGAGGGTTCCTGTACCAAGGGTTTCTGCTGAATATGGTTACAATAATTAATAAGCAGTCGCGGACAATTGTCCAGGGATGGTCCCGAAGGAATAACTCCTAAGCGGAGGCGTAACAACCGTGCCGAAAGCTGAATGGCACCTGGGTTAGGTGTCTCAAACGGTGACTCTGTGATACCGGGCGACCTCTCAGAGTATGCAGCCTTATCCTTGCACGCGGGGCTCTACAAGGACGGACTAACCCTTTCCCTAGCTGCTCGTGGGAACAACAATGAAACCACCAAAACACCAAAATGTTGTAGATGCGGTTCAAGACAATCAAACGCGCAGAGCACCCGACAATGGGTCGGCAAACAATGCCGATCAGCCTAGAGCTCGGGGTGCTGAAAATAATTTAGATGGAAACACGACGACGAACCGGCGAAACGCCCACATTGAGTGGACGGATCGACTCAGGGATGACGTGCTAGACTGCTACGATGCCAGCATTATCCCTGTTCGCGGAGGCTTTATGGCGCGTATGCACACTCTGTGGTGCCAGAAACACCCAGAGCTTCAGCACGTTTCGCATCAGTCTTTGCGAAATCAAGCCGACTACCTCCGGAAAAATGGATATGTACGCGGAGCGCTTCCCCAACCGCTGCTTTATGAAGCTGCAGACGAAGATGAGGAAGCGACATTGAGACCAACCGCAGAAAGCAGGCACCTTCTGAGAGATGATCGCAATTTCATTACTAGAAGGAACATTAACATGCAAGTTCCTCCTAAGCCCCAAGATCTGGCTGAAATGGATGCCTTCCTTCGTGGAGATATCTCGCAAGAGTCCGACCTCTGGACCATCAATTGCTCAGTTTATGGTGCTGCGAGAACTTTAGCTGATTCAAATCGAAGGCTGAAACCAACGATGGATCAAAAGACCAAAAGACGCTTGCATCAACTGAACAAGAAGATTGGATGGGCAAGACAGAATGCGTCCCGTGTTCAATGTGTGATTGACTACATAACATCTGGTAGACCGTTTACGGAAAAGGTTCGAAAGTTCGCCCAAGAACTAAGGATCTTGAATCACACACTAAACAAGTCAAAGCTACTGACAATCAAGCAAGGAGGAGAATACAGAAGAGGGAGAGATGGATCAGGGAGAATCAACAGTTTCTCGCTGACCCATCGCGCCTCTTCAGCGATCTACCTGTTTCTGTAAAAAATCCATCCAAGCCCAAGGAGGTAGAGACTTTTTGGAGAGAGGTGTACAAGATCCCGAAAACACTAGAGTTGAAAGAAGATACTGAAAATATCATCCGCTTCAAGGAGTTTTGCGACAACCTCATAAAATCTGAGGAGGAATGTCCATCAATCACTGCCGAAGAGGTGAAAAAAGCACTTAGAGGCACGAAGAACTTTTCCGCTGCTGGACCAGATTGTATCAAGAACTTTTGGTGGAAGAAGTTTACTTTTACACACCAACATTTGGCCCGCATATTCACCTCATATTTAAAGTCGGAGACGCCCATTCCGCAGTGGCTGGTGTTAGGACGCACTATACTCCTTCCAAAAAAAGGCAACTTGTCCAACCCAGAGAATTACAGGCCAATAACTTGTTTGAACACGCTGTATAAGATCTTTACAGCTGTCCTCAACAAAAGGATTGTTCGACGAATTGAGCCTGTATGGCGAGAGATGTACGAACAACGTGGCTCGAAAAAAGGTGTAGCAGGCTGTCGAGAGAATCTGCTGATTGACAGGTGTGTCTGTAAAGACGCTGCAGCCCATCAGCGCGTCCTGTCAATGGCCTGGATTGACTACCGGAAAGCTTTCGATTCAACCTCTCATAGACTTATCATCTGTCTGTTGGAAAGCTTGAAGGTACATCCACACATAGTGAGATGCATAGAGAGATTGATGCCTCTTTGGAAAACTAGATTTACTATCTCATCCAGAAATTATCGTGTGACAACGAACAACGTCACCTTCCAGAGAGGCGTCTTTCAAGGTGATACCATGAGCCCTTTGGTTTTTTGCATCACACTTTTGCCTCTATCTCTCGCACTACGAAATTCTCCTGGATACCTCTGTGGCAACACTAATCAGCGCGAGCATAAGGTCACTCATGTATTTTATATGGATGACCTGAAGATCTATGCCTCTGGTAGAAGCAAACTTCAAACTGCTATAAATATTGTCAAGAACTACACAGGAGAGATTGGGATGGACTTTGGCTTGGACAAGTGTGCCAAAATTTATCTGAAGAAAGGAAAGATTACTGGCGTTCCCAAGGACCCTGAGCTTGTGGATATAAGTGTTATCAGACATCTTAATACTGGAGAGACCTATACATACCTGGGCGTGCCTCAAAACCGCATTCAGGACGTAACATCAGTGAAGGAGTCTCTCCGAAGCAGATACAAGCATCTTCTTCGACAGATTTGGTCTTCCAATCTGTCGGCGTTGAACAAAGTATCTGCGACTAACATGCTTGCCGTCCCGGTTCTACTCTACTCGTTTGGGGTAGTTCAATGGACGAAGAACGAGCTTAAGGCCCTTGATGTCATTACACGTAAGGTCATGCATATGCATAAAAGCTTGCATATCAATTCGTCAGTTCCGCGATTATATATTTCACGCCGTCAAGGTTGACGCGGACTTCTGAATCTCCAGTGTCTTCATAACCGGATTGTTCTAAGTACAGCTTACATCGTTGCGAATGGCAGATATCCTCTCCTAAAGATGGTCAGGAACCACGAGATGATTGACGAAGGAGCGTTCCTTTACAAAGCCGCGGAGCAAGCGGCCTAGACCCTTGGCCTGAATTTTAACATCAGAAGTGAGGAAAGTGCATTACTTCATCTAGATGCTTCACTTCTAAAAACCAAAGTGAAGAAAGCAGAGGTTGCAAATTTTCACCAAGAGCTACTCGACAAGAAAATGCACGGAAACTTTCACAGAAATGTAGAAAAACAGTCCTTGTCGAAGGAGCAAACTTTTGCTTTCCTGAAATCATCAGGGCTTAATTCAGGTACAGAGGGTTTTATTTTCGCATGCCAAGACGGTGTCATTTCCACCTTAGCATACCGTGAGCGCATTTTATGTCAAGATGTTCCCAGTGATAGGTGCAGAGCGTGTCATGCACACGCTGAGTACCTAGAACACATACTATCAGGGTGTCCGACCCACGCGGGAACGACGTATATCTATAGACATAATGCGGCCCTAAGAGTGCTTTATTACCATCTTTGTCGCTCTTACGGTGTTGGCCGCGACCCTGCCCTGCCGAACGCTCCAATAGTGATAGAGTCGATTGTCCGAAACGAGAAGTGCCAAATTTTCTGGAACTACGATTTTCGGGCAGCAGTCTCCGTTGCGCACTCGAGGCCTGACATTGTTCTCCAAGACTTCGAGAAACGAACTATATTCGTGATCGACTTCTCGGCTCCGTCCGAATACAACATCACTGCAAAGGAGAAAGAAAAAGAGGAGAGGTATCAAGACCTTAAAAGAGAGCTACAACGACTGTACCCAAAATATTCGGTACAAGTAATTGTCCTTGTGATAGGTGCTCTCGGAGGTGCGAAACTATCACTGGTTCGTAACCTTAAAGCAATACCTGCGTGCCAAAAATATGCCAAGGCACTTGCGAGATGGATGCAGAAAGCTGTCATCCTTGGGTCGCTTCGTGTCCTCAAGACACACGAGGGTTTCGCCGGCCTGTCGTTGTGATTTTGTCGTTGCCTATGACCACCCATCTCACGGTTGTGAGACGTGGCCATAGGTGTGATTTACCGCGGTGCTACTGGGGGCTATTGACATTTTGTCGGATGGCAGTTGCTCTTAGTGGGACCCTGCGGTGGTTGTTTAACTTTTTTTTCAAATTATATATATATATTTACCGCGCCTCTACTGGGAGCCGGTATCATTTTTAGATGGCAGTTGCTCTCAGTGGGACCCTGCGGTGGCTGTTTAACCCCTTTTTTTAAATTATATATATATGTATATATATAATTTAAAAAAGAGTTAAACAACCACCGCAGGTTCCTACTGAGAGCCACTACCATCTAAAAAAATGTCAATAGCCCCCAGTAGAACCGCGGTAAATCACACCGATGGCCACGTCTCACAATCGTGAGATGGGTGGTCACAGGGAACGATGAAATCACAACGTCAGACCGGCGAACCCGCGTGTGTCTTGAGGACACGAAGCGACCCAAGGATGACAGCTTTCTGCATACATCTCGCAAGTGCCTTGGCATATTTTTGGCACGCGGGTATGGCTTTAAGGTTACGAACCAGTGATAGTTTCGCACCTCCGAGAGCACCTATCACAAGGACAATTACTTGCACCGAATATTTTGGGTAAAGTCGTTGTAGCTCTCTTTTAAGGTCTTGATACCTCTCCTCTTTTTCTTTCTCCTTTGCAGTGATGTTATATTCGGACGCAGCCGCGAATTCGATCACGAATATAGTTCGTTACTCGAAGGCTTAGAGAACAATGTCAGGCCTCGAGTGCGCACCGGAGACTGCGCTGCCCGAAAATCGTAGTTCCAGAAAATTTGGCACTTCTCGTGTTGGACAATTGACTCTATCTCCCTTAGAGCGTTCGGCAGGGCAGGGTCGCGACCGACACCGTAAGAGCGACAAAGATGTTAATAAAGCACTCTTAGGGCCGCATTATGTCTATAGATATACGTAGCTCCTGTGTGGGTCGGACACCCTGATAGTATGTGTTCTAGGTACTCAGCGTGTGCATGACACGCTCTGCACCTATCACTGGGAACTTCTTGACATAAAATGCGGTCACGGTATGCTAATTAAGCCCTGATGATTTGAGGAAAGCAAAAGTTTGCTCCTTCGACAAGGACTGTTTTTCTACATTTCTGTTAAAGTTTCCGTGCATTTTCTTGTCGAGTAGCTGTTGGTGAAATTTTCCAACCTCTGCTTTCTTTACTTTGGCTTTTAGAAGTGAAGCATCTAGATGGAGTAATGCACTTTCCTCACTTCTGATGTTAAAATTCAGGCCAAGGGTCTCTCTCTCTCTCTCTCTCTCTCTCTATATATATATATATATACATATGCAAGTGTCCCACCTGCTCAGGAACCTGTACAGGATCCTCCCAAGGGAATTTCTTGAATACCCAGGTCTCTCTACTCTACAGGAACGTGCGCACGTTCCCTCGCAGGATCCGCGGCAGGAACCGGTGTACCAGGAACCTGCGTACGTTCCTGTACAGGAACCTCCAAAGGAACCTCTCAGGTCCCTGCACAGGTTGCTGTACTGGAATTTTCAGCTGGGAACATTCCAAATTTCGAATATTCCATTTGCCCAACTCTCATTTGTAATACTATCAGATTACTTACTATAATAAGTCCTTTATAAAATTCCTTTTTTGTATGGTAAAAATAATATACTATGAAATATAAATTGCACTGAGCTGGACTGAATGATGAAAAGTCATAAGAAGCGTCACTTTGATCGATTTCCATATTCACAATAAAAAACAAGGTTTACTGAAAATGTAACTGAGCCAGCAATGACGTTTTACTGAAAACACTGGAAAGCACTATGGGAAATTAGGAATATCCCAAATTTGTTGTGATTTCAATCAAGAATCTTCGGAAAGCTCTGTCGCTTACTCACTCACTCGCTCCCAGTTGTGCAATCGATAAACCCAATCGATAGTAAGTATTCGATTGCACTAATATTCGACTGAACCAAAGTAATTGAATGTCATTATAAGTTTGAAAAAATGTCGTTAATGAGCGTCAACAACCTCTGCCAATGATAAAGATTCTTGTAGATCTCACAAAAATATAATCACATTTAATTGCTTTGTTTCAATGATCTTTGGTTTAATCGAGTTCAGTGCAATGGAATATATTGCGTGCCATAATCGATATGAATGAAATCAAAGAAACGAAATGGCGACGCAAGAGACACTGATAGCAATTTTCCCAAGATTTTTGCTTAGAATCACAAAATTTTTCGGATGTACCTAATTTCCCATAGTGTTTTCAGTCAAAAATTATCTTGTGCAGTTATTCTTGGAGTAAATCTGTTTTTTTTATTGCCAATATATAAATATATATCTCATATATACAGTACATTTTTTTTATAATACAAAAAAAGCAATTTTATTAAAAAAGGGAATACAGTAATTAAAAATGATAGTTGCGCAAAAATGGAATATTTGAAGTGTGAAAGTAAAAAAGGCTTTCTTAATAGTTATGAAATTTTCCTATTTCTAGGTTTTCAGAAAAAATCTTTGTACGGCCGTTGATTTTCAATAGAGAATAAATAACAGTGAGATATACAGAAGAAAATTCGAAAATTGAAGTTAATTTTATTAATTTGTTGAAAATTCAGCAATTTTGTTATAAAGTCATTCTTTTTGGTAGAAAATTCAACTGTTTTGTTGAAAATGCGTCTTTTTGGGTTAAAAATGCATATATTTAGGTAGAATTTGCACCTTTTTGATTAAAAATCACAACTGATTGAAAATTAATCTGTTTCATCTTTTTTTATTGCAAATACAACAACTTATATCTGAAAGTGAAACTACTTTGTTAAACATTCATTTTTTTTGGGTGATGATCCATCATTTTAGTTAATAGATCTTTTTTTTTCATAATTTAACTATAATTTGTCGAAAATAATCTTTTTGTATGAAAAATTTCATATTTGGTTAAAAATTTCTGAATATATATAATAAGAACATGAATAAAAATATATTTATTATTTTTATATTTATTTATTATATATCTTTTTATATTTCATTATATTTGAATCGGTGAGTGTTAAAGGGGCAGTAGTCCAAGAAAGCTGACTTTTGGAAAAACGAAAAAAACTGTCCCGTTCCGAAAATATTGGCAAATTGCTTAATTGGGCCTTACGCATTTGTTGAACCAGTGGTCAGAGAACAACGGTGACAACGGTCCTTATATAGCATGAAACGATGCGGCTGCCCATATAGAACCCGAAAATGCAAAAAAACGAAAATCGATAAAAATGGACAACTGCCCCTTTAACATTCACCGATTCATTTATACATTTATTTTAATTCATTTTTTTTTAATTTCATAAATTTATTAGTAAATTATATGTTAGTATTTATTATATTTATTTATTTAAAAATAAGTATTTAGTATATATACATATATAATAATTACATCATTTAATTTATATTTTACATTGCACATTTATTCGGAAAGAAATCGGAAACATTCGGAACAAAGATAAACTAGTGGGGCACAGGTGAAAATTCGTAATAAGCTATTGGGACACTGCGACATTTAAATCGTCTAGTTGCAAATCCGGCCAATTCCAATTCCTCGCACTATTTGAACGCGCGATCGCACGCGTTATATGAATTCCTAGAATTGCTGGTCCACGCAGTTTCTCAGGGGGCAGGGCGAGAGACGGTTGCGACTCCGCCTCTGAAGGGACTCATGCACTACTACTCAGTCAAGTAGATTGCGCAATATTATGGAAACGGTTCAGGCGACCCAAATTGTTTACGTTTCGCTGTACGCGCTATATGAACAAGGCTATTTTCAGGCAACCCCCGAGATTGTTCATCTATCGAGACTCTGGTGTACTTAAGGATAAAGAATTTTGTGGAAGAAGTTCCTTTTAATCAAGCAACAAATAGGAAAATTGTTTTGAAACATACTGCCCTGATGTCTTTAACAATCAAAGAGTTTTGATTCCCATCTTATTCTGGCTAAGTGTGACAGAAAATCAGCTTTCCCAAACAATTTTGTTGTTTGGAGATGGCCGGTTTTGCAAGTAGACGATTCATTTATTCGGAAAGAAATCGGAAAGGTTCAGAACGAAGTAAACGCAGTGGGACACTTCGGCAAAAGTTCGGAAAGGCATCGGAAACGCATCGGAAACCTTCGGAAAGAGAAAGCGTTCGGAAAGAAACGGAAGCAAAGTTCACATAGAAATCGGAAAGGATCGGAAAGGTACTTCCTTTCCGACCCTTTCCGTTTCTTCCGCTAGGGTACCGCATATACTTCACTATAATATGATATCCATATCATAAACTGACGTCGATTTTGACCTATCGCTCACGGTTTAGGCGATATTTATTGATAACAATAACAATAACGGAAATGTATGTTTGGAACGTTTCAGTGGACCGTTCTCAAGCGGCGGACATTTTACACGTTTCGGGAACGTTCTGAAAGTTTCCGCGAAACGTTCCGTGCTATTAGGGGAGTTTTAAAATCAAATTTGTCATATTACTGGATCAAGATGTAAAAAACCTCAAATTTGTAAGAAAACAAAGAAAAATTATACGTTTGTGGTAAGTTTTGGTTTTCAGAAATAATTATTTTAATTGAAAAATGCAATTAAAATGTAGAAAAATGCTTATTTTGCATTTATTGTAAAAAAAAATTTATTAAATAAAATTTTACATTATAGAGCTAAAAAGTGAATTAAGAAAAAAATGACTAAAAGTGACTTAAGTGACTGTTTGACAGCCCTACTTATAGAAAATTCGAATCAAATTTAAATAGTCGAATTTAATTTTACCTTAGTGAATAGTTCATCCGGTAATCCCTTGAAAATGTATTTTTATGTTTTTTAAATGGCTTTTTCAGTACGTGTAGATACTCCCTTTTTAAATATTACAAAAATATTGAAAGTACGCTGTTCGCACTAATTACCAATAACTCTATTTATTGTATTCTTTATTTATTTATTGTTTACTCTATTTAGTGACTAGCTACCCGAGAAACCTGACTTACCAAATAAAATGAAAAGAAAGAAAATGAAAACAATATAGAACATTTCTCGAAAATTAAATCTTATAAAAAGATGTGTCATCTAGAAGAAAAAATAACCGTGAAAAACTTAATTGTTCACAGTTTTTCTCAGTTACTAGTAGATACATATCTCCAATTATATAATATTTTTTATCTTTCTGTAGTCCATTATAAAGAGAAAATTCTTCACCTGCGTGCCGTTTTTTTCTACCAGTTATTTTATTAAATAGTGATATTTACTATAATAACCCGTGGATTTATAGTTATGGATTTTTCTAGATTTTTCGAAAAGTTAAACGTGAAATAAAATAACCTAAACATTTTTAAGAAAAATTTCCATCATTCCGTTACGGAAAATTCCGTAATACTAGTCAATGGGATAGTAGCAATTTCAAAAATTGTGAAAAAGCTTCGTTTTTATGATTTTAAAGTTTTAAACACAGTAATGGATTTTAAAACATTTTTAACTATTTGACCAAATTTCAGAAGAATTTTAAAAAACTGGACAATTTCTAAAGAACACGGCAATATATATTAGTACGAGTAGATGAGTAGATTTCAACAGGAACTCAACGGTTACGACAGATGCCATAAGAGTTGAAGGCTTTCACAGATTGTAAATTACAGAATATTACAGAATATAATACTGTTATGAGAAAAATTCAAGGTGCACATTCAAATTGTTATTGAGAAAATATAAGTGGAATAATAAAAATCAAGGTAATAAGGTTTTATTTGACGCACTTAAGGGCTTTTAATGTTATTTCCTAATGTTAATTTATTCCTTGAAATTTTAAATGTTTTGGATTTGAATAAATATAAATTTCAATTCGAAAATAAACTTAAATTTAAAATTAAAAAATTAATAGCAGAAATGAGGGACAGTGTGTGTTTCTCCAATTATGTATTGGTATTGATATTGATAAAACAAAAATCGAGACACATATTATTATAGCTTAAAAATGTATAATAAGTCTTGATTATTCCTTCTACATTTCTGAAAATTTCTTTTAAAAAATTCTTCTTTTTGTGTGCCGAAAAAATGTTAGTAGGCAACGATTTGCTCTAATATAATTCTTTCGAAAGTTACAGTGGTTACAACATGGATGACACACAAAGAGATATTTCATTCTCGTATGTGATGAGAATTAATAAATATTGTTATTACTGCAAACTGACTTGACCAAATTGGGTTACCCTTTGAATCAATATTTTAACCTTTTCAATTACAATTAAACGTAAAATAAAAAATATGCCCGTTGCGCGGGCACATTCTCATTGCTTGCTGCGCGCTAAGTTTGAAGGCGCCTAGGGCGCGCAGATCGCTCTTGCGCTTCGCGCTCGTGTTCGTACGTTTAATGCGTGCATTTCGACTACATTTTTTCAAATATCGTAAATACTGCAACTTAAATCGAAAACTGTGATTTAAACACCTGAGGAACTACAGCTATAAATTGAAACTGAAATTATTTTTCAATTTGTTTTTAAAGAAAGTTCTCAAATCACTTGCGGCTTTGACGATTACATTCTCATTGCGACACTCGCGCTTAGCGCTCGATAATTGGGTTGCAGAGATGGTTCTATTTAAAAAATAAAACGATGTAGACAAAATTGAACACCATATAAGAAGTAGGTATGTTTTTCAATATATTGTTAATAAAAAATACAATTTTTTTATTTACTAAATAGAGACATTAAGCCGTACGCTTTGAGAACGTTCATTCAAACTTCAGTTCTGATAACTCTACTATGGTTAATTAATCTAGAAAATTTTTAATTTGTGTCCAATTGAAAATTTTCATTAAGGTAATTTGTAAATTTCGTTAAAATCTACTAAAAATAACGATTTAAACTCTCGGATCTCTTAAAAACAAAAATTACATATTTTTGAAAATTATCTAATTTTTAAAATTTTAATCTAATTGAAAAATTTAATTAGGCTAGTTACAAAAGATATTTGCTATCTAGTAAAAATGTTGGAAGAAATTTCTTAATCTATCAAGAATATAATTTTTTCTATTTTGGAAAATTTTCAAAATTTTGAAACTCATATAACTTTTTTAATTTTAATCAAAATTGAAAATGCCATTAGGATAATTTGCAAGTCCTTTTTTCATGAACCAGAATCTTTGAAAATATTTTTAATATTCTTAAACATTTTTTTTTCATCAAATTTTTAAAATGCTCTAACTCTAAATTTTTTAATGTTTGTCGGATATATCTGGTCAACGAATTTGATTTTCATTTGGGGACCCTAAAAAAGTATATCAAAGGATGATTCGATTGGACAAATCCTTTAAAAGTAAGCGTGGCTACAACATTCAGGTAACCATACATACAGACAGACATTCAGACGTACATACAGACAGACACCAACAAAATATTATAATTTTTGGACTCTGTGAGTGCCGAAACGTAAATATCCCTTAAAAACTAGAGATCGAAAATTTGGACGATTACATTACACTCTCATGAATGAGAATGTAAAAATGACAAAGTCAGTAGAAGGGAATAAAAGCAAGAAAGTGCAGGTGCTTGCCTAATTGCTTAGTGATAATCGATCTAAAAACTTTTTTTCGACGAAAAGTGCAGGGCGATGCACTTTCTTCACGGCAAGTCTTGTACTGGTTTTTAAGGTCAGTGGAGAAAGTTCAGCAGTTCCGATAAACCGACAAACTAACAGTGCACTATATAGTTCATATAATGCTATGCCAGTAATCACACGGCTAGCATTTTTGAGCAAATTCGAAAATTAAGAATCAAATATTTTAGTGTTAGGAATATCCAACATTTATTATTATAGAGAACCAATAAATTGAAAAATGGTATCTATTTAATTTGTAGATTAGAGAAAATACTTACTTATGAAATTTAAAACAATACAAATTATTTAAAAAAAATTACTTCCTTAATTTCAGGGCCTATTTTAGTTGGCATTTTGTCAATTCCTTCTTGTTCTTTCTCTTTTTTGAATTTTATTGTTGTGTTATTTGAGTGATTAATAACCTTTTCATAAATACATTAATACGAGAACTTCTTTCAAATTTAGACATATTTTTCTGCAATATGGAAACTGAAAAAGTTAAAATTTATTAATTTGGATATATGCAAAAAAAAGTTTCTTTCAAATTAGTGTTTCAAGAAAAATTCCCAAAACACCCTTATACAATTTATATTAAAATAACAAATTTGTTAAATCTGCACTCTGGTTGAAAGCAGTAGGAACATAAAAACAAGATTAAGAAATATGGGAAGCGCGAGAACATTTTTTAATTGTAATACAAATAATGAAGACAAGGAAATATCTGACATTGTCAGACATGTTCCTGTCATACATTTTTTTCGCACTTTACCATCGAACCAAATTATTTAAAGAAATAAACTCACTTTTTTCAATCCATGAAGTTTTATTTCTATTTTTGATTGATATTTGAAAGATATTTATTGAAATTAAGTAAGCCTAAAGAAAATCAGCCATGAAAACTGAGTTTAGTAAAGCGATCCAAAAATAATGTAACCTATTCATCCGAAACGCTTATTCTCACTTGTATTGTGTAATCGATTGAGTGAAGTGAGAATTTCTTTTGGCGGTGAAAGTTGTGGCACAAGTTACAAGGCTTCGTTATACATACCTCATAGCATCTTTGTCTCATCCACTTCCTTTTTTGGAAGCACACTTGCTAACACTTTTTCCAGAAAAGTTCTTGATTGTTAAAGAACAATTTTCATAAGAGAAAGTAGGCAATAATATGAAAATCGCATCTTCCTCTCATCATTCACTTCTTTCTTTAAAACAAATTTAGATATTTCAAATATTTCGAAACACACATTGTGATGATAATGATCGATATTTCATTTTTTATAAAAATAACAAGACATTCATCTGAAAATCTCAAGAGACAATTTAATTAAAATAAAAATACTATCTGAAGACACACCTAAGTAATTTTTCTGACACTGTTGCAAAATCCATTATACATCTCATCAGGGAAATATAGTATGAAGTTTAAGATCAAACCTCTCATGACATCTTGAAACTTATTTTATTTTTCAATATCTAAGAAACGATTAGAATTCTTAGTTATCCCCTTTGGTCTCTTCGTCTAAAATATACGACCTGTTGTGAAAGAGATCAAAACCTTTTGTTATTACAACATTTAACAAGTAATGCATGATTTTATACTAAATAATAAAATATTAGTAAAATTTCTAATATGCTTTTCAGGAACCTTATACTTTGCAAATAGAAACTTTCGTTTCAATTTCAAAGGAAGAAAATAAAAAATATTATTTTATCTCAAGAGAATAATTTTCAGATTGTTAAACAAGGGTACAATAAAAAGCATAAATTGGAGAAAGTGAACTCTGTGGAACAGAACGAGTTTGCTAAATTCCTATGGTGTATTTAAATCCTTTCTGATTTTAACAAAGTGTGTACACAATTATTGTCAAACGAAAGAAACATTTTAAAAACAGCGAATAAACTTGTAAAGTGCGAAGCCTATGTGAATGGCCTAGCCATTCTAGTCAAATAATTTATTCTTATTCTCATAAACAAAAGATAGGTAAGGAAAATGCAGTCGAGTGTGCAACTCAATTGCAAATATTATTTCTAAATAATTAGAATTTGTTACCTTGACATAAAAAAGAGTTTTATGTTTCACTCATAATATTTATTTTTTATTATTCGATTTAGAATAGACAAAATGAATTTTTCTTTCGGTTTGGACACTTCCAAATTAAGTTGCTTTCAATTTTAAATGGCTAACTTGTTCTAGCCTTATTTACTTAGCCCCTGGAAATAAAAATTGCCCAAATTATTATTTGCTCAGTCTAAGATAAAGTGCAGTTTTTAATCTTACACTTACGAGATGGAAATGTAATATGGAGAAATAAAATGGTCAATGAAAAAATGAGCAATGCGAGAAGTCATCAAAATAATTTTTTCTAAACCATTACGATTTACATCAATAGCTCATTATCATTTGAAACGGAAATGGTCTTTCATCGATTGGTGTGTTTTGAATTATGCATGATCTTTTTACATTTTTTCTTTACAACCTTAAAATTATGAGACACAATCAGTCATAAAAATAAAAGAACGAATTAGAGTTTTGAAGACCAGAAATAATTATATTAATTGTCTTTATGTTAATCTGATATTAGGTAGTTATATAACTCAAGAATAAAACATTAATTTCGTATTCAGATAAATAGTTTTAAAAATCAGACTTCAAGAGCTTATTGACATTTTTTTATCCATTTGACTTATTTCTGATATCTATATTTTTCTCTCTTTTAGTTTTCATTTTTATTCTTTTCGACTTTAAATTCCTACCTTCTTTGTTTGGTTTTTTATTCTTACAATTAATTTTGCGAAACAAAAATACTGCAACACTTCAGGAACGTATTGAACAAAAAATAGGTACATGATTTCTCTATAAGGACGGAGATAAAAAAAATCTTATAAAAACGATTTTCTTGATCAACGAAGCGATGGAGGATTCGATCCTTGGAGAAAGCAAAATGGAAGTCTCGGAAAGAAAGTGAAGCGAAGGATCGCAACAATATACATATGTATCTATACCATATTTCCGTGTAGAAATTTCATTTCATATAAATTGTATAATCTGATTTATTCATTTTCTTCTAAAACAAAAATGCACATATTAATTGCTAAGAACAGCGGAAATGAATATCCGCATTTGAAGAGTACCTTATATCGTTGATTGATAAGTTAATAATCAGTGATTATATTTTTACTGGAAACATAAATCAAAACAAAAGAAGATATATCAGAATCGTATAGGAAAAGCTCGGGTTTTTCTCGTATTTCGGTATCGGTTATTGAGACACAAATTTCTCGGTTCGGTATTGTATCGTGACCGGTTACAGTATATCCGTATCGAAAAATTGAGATGTCGCACAGTGTGGTCAAAATCACTTTTTATGGACAAAAGTCTGTCTACAACCCAATTTTCAATGGATTTTGATGTTTTTTTTAATTGACCTTATGGCTTTCAGGTATAACGAGTCGATGTAGAAAATTCACTTGGGCCAAACAAAATTTTTCAATCCAACAAAATAAACAATATTTTTTTCCTAACTTTTTAGATGTACTTTTTTGTAAGATATTCACATTGACTGAATAAGAGCTCAAGTTAGTGTGATAACTATCTAGCAATCATTTCCAGTAGGTGAGAGTGAGCAAAAAATAGTATATAATGTTTTAAACAAATTAATGAACAAAATATATTTTCTCGTGATTCGCAATGCTGAAATTCATAGTTTTTATATAAAATATGAGAGAAATTAATACTTAATTGCGATTAGTTAAAAATAGCTGCTGTTTGACAATTATTTAAACAATTTTTATAAACAAATACACAGTTTTCGTATGTCACAATAAATAGGCTCAATTTTTCGCATAATCAATCAAAAATGTCTTGCCCATGACTCCTTGCTGTAATTTTGTTCAAACTGATAAAAAATACTAATTATTTTAACAATTTTTATAAATAAATGCACATTTTGACCATTTTTCCAAAAATAGGCTCAATTTTCTTAGTTAAATAAATTAAAAATGTATTGCTAATGACTTTTTGCTATGATACTTGGCCAATGGACAAGAAGTCAATTATTTGAACAATTTTTATAAACAAATGTACATTTTGGTCTCTTTTGCATTAACAGGCTTATTTTTTCAGTGGAATATACTAGGGATATCTTACAAATGACTCCTTCTTGCCATATTTGTCCAATTAACAAGAACTGTTTATTATTTCAACAATATTTATAAACAAATTCACAGTTTGACCATTTTTCCATGATAAGTATTAATTGTTTTTGCGAAATGGAATAAAAAACCAAGCTCATTATCTATTATACGAAAAACTAATATTATTTATATTATCATAAAATATAAAATATAATATATATTATATTATAATAATAATATATAATTCTATAATATATATTATATTATTATAATAATATATAATATATAATTATATAATATATATTATATAATTCCCAGATAAATTTTGAAAGCACGGAAAGTTGATTCAATGGAAAAACCCAGTATTTAGTTTTATGCAATATTTCTTTTAAATTTAAAGTGCTTATGTAAGGAAGACATTCTGTCAGTTTTATGCAAGCCAAATCATTTTTGTGGCCACTAGAATTTTTTTTCGAAAATTTGAATTCTTTATTTTTCTCGCGAACGATGCAAGCTATATCATAAAAGAGTGAGGAGTATTTTTGTAGAAATTTTTAAAATGAGCAAACCTTTTTATTATTTTTGTCAAATCTGTTTCTTGTAAGAAAAATGAGAAAATTCAATTTTTCGAAAAAAAATTGTTCTGACCACAAATATGGCCCGGCCCGCATGATTGGTATAATTGTACCAGGTTAGCAAAAAAAATTGAGTAAAAAAAGAACAATAAACCTTATCAGAGTCAATAAAGAAAACTGAAATATCATAGATCAAAAGTCATAACGATTTAAAGAAAAAATTAGAAATAAGAAATGTTCAACTTAAATGTTTTAAAAATATGCACAAAACATTTTTTTTAAATTAGTTACATGCACATTTTTTTTGAAAACTTGATGTCGAACTTGAAATTTCAGTTCTATTTGCCATTATTTTGTAATTATGAAAAAAAAATTGTTGTGGAAGCGTAAAAATCGTTTAAAAATACTAAATTCACGATCTTGAGCGCTTTAAAAACTTCTAAGAAAAGTTGTTTCAATAATAATAAAATGATGGGATGTTTCTTTGTTGCAAACTGAAGAAACTGCTTAATAGGAATTCTACGATTAGTTTTGTTTAAAACAGTGACAATCACGTTGTAGAAATGTACTTTCTTCGCGAAATTTCTTCCATCAGGAGCTTTATAAAACTGAAAGTTGAGAGTTTTCTTGGGATATTAAAGAGTTGAATGATATCATTAAAATAATTTTTTTCGTAAGTGCAAGTTATGCTTTTATGTCATAACTAGAGGACAGAATTCGATAACACTCTTATCGGGGCAATCCCCTCTTAAAGTCTTAAATTGATCAGCCGCCTAAGCAATGGGTTACTTCTCTTCAAATAACCCAGCAGTCACCACCAGACTCTCGCCCGTCACTTTACTCTCGCCGGAGGAACCTGGTACTGCAGGTGTGTGAAAAATGTGAAAAATTATTAAAATCCCCTTAAAATTAAAACAAAAAATTTAAACTCAAAAAGTTCCTTCAACTATAACTAAAATTAAAAATAATACTTATTTAGTAGTGCGTAAATACTTTTTACTCTTTGTTGAAAGTGAAAGTGCATCAATCGTATTTATGGGTTTTGTTACATATTTAGCGATTAGATAAAAACAGGTAATATAGTTTAGGAGATTTTATTCATAAAAAAAGGAAATTTAAGAGAGAATCCCAGGTGAAAACGTTATATATAGTTTACATATAGTGGACAAGACAATGATATTTTTCATTTGTTTTATAAATTTGTCTGTATATAAACAAATGAAAAATATCAGTCTTTTGTCCACTATATATATACTATGTATAACTTTTTCACCTGAGAATAGAAAGAAAATCTTGTTCAATGTTTTTGTTAGCATTTTGTACAATGTACAAATTATCATTAAAGAAGAACCAATAGTTATTTATAAGGAGAAGTATTATTTGCGCAGAAGAAAAAGACATGTTGGAAGCCTCATTTTAAGTATGATTGCAGTTAAGTACTTACTTTACAGCAAATGCAATACTGAAAGTGGGACATGTACATCCTCGGAGGGAAAGAAACTGAGAATGATAGTATTCAGTATTCATGAATCAGAATTGAAGTATTTGTCCTTGGTTTTGTACGATAATTTAGAGAAAAATTTAATTAGAGATTAAACATTTTTCTTGGTAATTATTTCTTCTGAATTACAAAAATTATATAGTCTAATTATCATTGTATTATGAGTCAAAAATAAATATTAGCAATCAGATTCTATCGAAAAATTATTACTTAATTTCGAAATTCTGAATAATTATATTGGGTTGCCTATATCAAAAAACCATAATAAATACTAATGGATTCATTTAAATAAATCTTTGCAATTTGTATTGTAGTTATAAATTGCAATTGAGATATGAATCTTCAGAAAGCTTTGTTTAATTCATTTCTTCTGATCTTGGTACAGGGCGACGTAACCGTTACTTTCACTATATGGTACTAACAAGTCGACCAAACTTTCTTCTCAAAGGCATTGAAAGAAAGAGCCGGTTTCTTTCAAGTTCTTCAATAGAAAAAACTTTTTAACAGAAAAAATTAAATAACAAGAATGAAGCTAATATGAATAGAAATACTTTTAATAATCAAATTCGGCGATATTTCGAAAAATAGAGAAGAATATGAAGCAAGTAATTTTGCACTAAACTTCTTTGGAAAACTTGATAAGATACACCTATTTTGTTAGATTTTGAAAATGGGGAATAAGTTCTTATGGATATTTACATACATAAAATTTAGACAATGATATTAATATTTTTAGAGTTGACCAAAAACCGAACTTTAAATAACGGCAGCAAGGTCTATGGCTTAATGTCTCTTTAGTAAATTTGATTGTCTTTCAGTGCTCGGATATTCAGGAACTTTTAAAATTTATTTTTTTAAATACGTTTAACTTAAGGAACCAAAGTAGAAAGCTGTTGATCCAATATATAAAACTATATGTAACGGAAATACATCTATTCACAATCTCATGTTTGCTGATCCCGTCTTACTTTCATTTTTGTACGCACGCTTACGAATTTCCTAATCAGGTAGAGCGCAGCTTAAAAAAATATTAACGGCTCGACTGTCTGACGTAAGTTTTTTTCGGATATTGAATTGAAATAAAAAATTGCTTCTCTTTAAAAAAAAAAAAGAAGATGTCAGGGTTCATCAATGTAATTTGGTTTTTATTGTTCTTGAGCTGTAATAATTAATTCACGGATTATTTTAAGATTCACTTTCAATCTTCTTTGAAATTTTAAGATAAAAAATGTAATACATTTGTAAATTAAAAAATTTTACAACAAATACGTCCCTGGATGTAAAAGAATCAAATTTTATCTTTTTCGATTGACATTAATTTTCTACCAAAGTAAAAATACAATTTCCTCTAGAATTTTGTAAATAACTAATAATGAACAATTGACATAATGTAAAACACAGAAAACGGTTGGCAATTAGAGACCTTGAAAATGACGTTTTCCCATCGCAAACAAAGATCCATCAGTATTCTGCATAAATTTGAACAACTCTATTCAAGAATTACACGAGTGATTCGTTATGTTCGTCGAAATCCCATTAACTTTGGAGGAACTCACTATTAAAAATCTTCTCAATACCAACAATTAATCAGTTTTCGGAATTTCTTTCTTTCCAGCGGAATAGATAATGTAGATCAGTAATTTATTGGCCTGGGACGAGTTCATAAATAATTAGGAAAACTTGATTAATGCATAGTTTTTATAGAAAAAAAGAATGTAAATAGAAATAGAATAGAATAAAATAGAATAGAAAAAATAGGATAATGTTTTACAGAATAGGGACTAAAAAAATTTAAATTATAATAAGCATGTAAATAGGTTCAGGGTAGCCACTCAAATCTCGAGAAAAAATATTCCCAGTTTTAAACACTTTTCCGCGTCAGTATTTTTAAATAAAACATTCTAAATTTAACAACTTTAAAGCAGTAGATTTAAAAATTAACCAATCACAGAGTAACAAGCATTTACAATTTTATATCATCGAAGTGGAAGCCATAAAAATTAAAGTGACTTTAATTTTTGACTAAAACTTTTTCATCATAGTACAACATTTCATTGAATTGCAAGGAATTAAAAGAAGCGGACGTAACATATTCTTGGATGCTTAATTTTCCATTATTATTTCGACAGACCGACATTTCAAACTTCGAGGGCTTTTTAGTTTAAAGACTTCTGAATTTGAACACTTCTAGCTTGAAATCAAATTTTAATACTTATAAATTAGAAATAAAATTATTATTAAGAAGCTAATCAAGAAAAAATTCTGGTTTCATATTATTTTGGCTTAAATTCTGCAAATTCCAGGGTTTCTTATATGAAAAACTTCAAGTACAAACATTTTAAATTGTAAGATTTCAATCTTTAAGAAGTTTTATTTAGAGATCTTTAGATGTGAAAGCTTTGAAATAAAAAGTTGTTCAACTTTAGAAATGTTCTAATTAGAAGATTAAACTCGAAATCTTTTAAGCTTGCAACTCGATCTTTAAAGTTAAATAATTTGAATTAAATTTTTTTCAATTTTTAATATTATTCTAAAAGTATGAGATTTTCAAATTTTTTAGTTTTGAATTTAAAGACTTTCAGATTTGAAATAATTTAAACTTGAATTTCTACAAATTTAGAAGTTGAGAAGTATTCGAATTTGAATAATTATAATAATATAATTTATAATTATAATTATAATTGAGTTCTTTATTCATAATGTGTCCCCTTAGAGGTTACATGAACACCGTTTCTTACAATATTACCACCTATATATTATTTTATATTTTTTAATCATGCTGTTTAAAATTATTTACAGAAATGATTATATCTAGATTATAGATCCTTATTTCTATTTTTTTCAAGACAGCAGGATTTTGGATGTACGGACGGACGAAAACGAGAGCGCATCCAGATCTTAATCTATTTATACAAATCTTACGATTCTACCTTGACCTTGTCATTTTTCACATTGAATCTTTTATTGTATCTCATTCGCTCCTCTAGCCCCCTCCAATTCTTTCACCCACTCCTCACTTAATCCTTTCTCCCCCAAAATTTTGACCAATTTCTCTTGCCAGCTTTCCTTCATCTTCAGTTCCTCTCTCCTTCTTTTCATCCCAATCGAAATATTGCAATTCTTGTACACCTTCTCTCTCCCCACCCCTTTTCTAAATACTTTGATACTCCTTGCATTTTCATCATCTTATACCAACTATTATATTTTGAATCCTCAATCATCCGCCATCTTTCTATTAATTGACTCGCTTCCTTGTTCTTTCCATCTCGTTAGTTCTATCGTCCTATTTCCCGGTCTAGCTTTAATTGATCTCTTTGCGCTTCTTCTCTCACTCTGGCGTCTACCCTTATCGTCCCCTTATCTACCTTTCTTGTCACCTCTCAATCAGCATATCAAACAGGCACGTTCTCCATTCTATGATCTCCATTTGTTTGCCAGGTATATCCCAAATATTAAACTACTCAAATTATTCTAACTTTACTCCTTTTCATCTTCCAGTCCATTCCTTTTTGCTTCTTCCTCCCTTTCTAAACCTCATTATCTTTGTCTTTTCTAAATTTTGACTCAACTTTTTCCAATGTAAGTATTTCTGCAATAATGTAATTAGGCCCGCCATCCCTTCCTCGTACTCTGCCATCACAACACCATATCGTCCGCGTATACCAGTTTATTTTATATATATATCCCCCTCCCCCCTATTATTCCTTCTTCCAAGTAGGAGATTAATACATTAAATAAAAACAGGCTCAGAGGACAACCTGATCTTACTCTTCTCACCAACCAGAAACTCTTCTCCTACTTGCTCTGCTACCGCTTATTTTTTAATTTCCTTTTCCATCATAACTTTTTCTGTATCGTTTCGGTTTAATGAGTCAAACGCCACTATCTTTCTTCCCTCAACTTCTTTCTTTAAGAACTCCGATAAAACAGTTACATATAACTTATACAATGTTGGCATTAGCGACACTCCCCTATAATCTTTAACCTCCTCTCCATTGCCTTTTTTCACTACCGGTAAACTACCCCTTCTTTTCATAGCTCTGGCCACCCCTCTCTTCTCTATATTCTATTGCACATTATTCATGTCCATTCCTTTAACTCTTTCCCCCATATTTCCAGACTTCATTTGGAATCTTATATATACCAGGTGCCTTCAAATCTTTCATTATTCCTAACACCTTGCTTATTTCTTCCCTTGTTATGTCCTCTTCCTCATATTTTTCCCTTCCCTCCTTTCCTCATTTTCTAACTTTCTTCTCCACCCCTCCTAGCAAATCCATAAAACATTTATATATAATAATATATCTTATATTATATATAATAATATCCTGGTTTATTCTTCTCTCTCTCTCTCTATTGACTACCTTCCAAACCTTTTCTTCTTCAGCCTTCTCCGCCTCTTCTTCAAACATTTTATTTTCCTCTTTTTCTATCACACATCTCAGTATACTCATTTTTTCTCCTATATTCTTCTCCACCACTTTTCCTTTTCTCCATTTTTAATTCCGTTCTCACTTCCTTCTTCTTGTCTTTACATTCCTCATCCCATTCACTTCTATCCCCTCCTTCACTAAATTCTCTTTGCCTGCGCCCTCAAATAATCTTTTTATTTCTCCTATCATTATTTCCATCCCTTCGTGTACATATCCTCTTCCTAATTTGACAATCTTGACTGTTTCCTTAAATCGTTCTTTTTCATCTTTTACCAGTCTCCTCTTGATGTTCTTTTTACTTTTATTTCCTCTTTATCCTTATTGTTATTACTCTTTTCTTCCTTTATTAATTACTTACTCACAAACAATCCAACATTCACTTTAAAATCTAGAAATTTCAAGGTTATTCACTTTTCAAATCCGAAAATTCTTGCAATTATTTTCCAGACAATGGGTATGGGTACGCAGCAAAATTCGGATTACAAATGTGGATTAAGCCTGGACCTGCAGGTAGTTGCAAGGGCCGAATTGAGGGAAGATATTAACACGCGGGAACAGGCCTTAGAAAAGTTTCGAGAATGGATAGCAAAACATCCTTCAATCAAAAGCTGTCGAACGGATGCAGTTTTTCTTCTCAGGTTCCTCAGAACGAAGAAATTCAGTCTGCCATTAGCCGAAGAAATGCTAGAGCGATATCTCACTATGAGGCAACTCTACCCTGACTGGTTCCAAAATTTAGACATTAATGATCCTGATCTTGAGGCTATTATTGATAGTGGGTACCTGGTTCCACTTGTGGAAAGGGATGAACATGGACGAAAAGTAATTCTATCTTGTGCTGGTAGGTCAAAAAATTTCCCTAATTGTCTTTAAAAGTTGATATTAAAGTTTTAACTTTCGAATTTGAAGATGGAACATTGACGTTCAGAGTTTCAAGGAATAATTCTTGGACAGCTTTAAAAAACAAATAATAATTTTAATTAATTAACTTTTTGACGATTTTTTATTTTAAAATTAATTCCGTATTGTTTTAGCCTTTTACGGTATTTTGGCCCTACTTTAATTCTTTATCACAGAAGTATCTTGAAAAAATTCAATTTATCATGAGTTTAATATTCAGGTTCCTGTTTATCTATACTCCTCTGATGAAGAATACAAGTATAGTGAAAATGCCGTAAAAGGTCACACTAAATCAGAAATAATTCATTTTAATTTTAATTTTTTATTACTAAGGACGTTTTGATCCTTATAAGTACACCTCGGCACAAATGGCACGAGCCCACAGCATTGTGGTTGAAGCTCTTATGGATGAAGAAGAAAATCAAGTTCAAGGATACACACATGTAAATGACGAATCTGGACTTACTATGGGTCACCTCAGTGCTTGGTCTTTAACAGACATTCGAAACATGTTAAGGTGTATTCAAAATACGACTCCAATGCGTCACAAAGAAACCCATCTAATTAACATCCCTAGTTGTGGAACCAAGATAATCGAGTTCGCAGTCTCTCTTCTCAATGAAAAACTTAAGTCTCGTATATACGTAGGTTCAAATTCTCATTCTTTTTTATTTAGTTTCATTTCTTTCTTCATCTACCTTAATTTTAAACTTAACAGCTAAAATTGTTATTTAATTGTTACTAATTGTAATGTTGCAAATATTCAAATTCCCACACATTTAAATATATAATTTGTTTTATTTATAAGTTCAAAAACTTAAAATTTTCAAAAGTAAGTTTGATTACGAATATTCTCGTTTTCGAAAAAAAATTTCTCTTTAGAACTCTAGATAAAAAACGATATGTCTACCATAATAATGTAAAAGGTTTTTTCTATGAGTTGTCCAAAAATTGTAGAGGCAATATTGACTGAACAGCTTGAAGAAAGAAGAGTTTAATAAATTCATTAGACTTGTTAACTTGACCACCTGAATAAATTCAGAAAACAAGACGAGAAGTAAGGTGAGAAATACAATGACTCAACTTTTATTTCAGATTCACAAAACTATAGATGATCTCAAAAAGGCTGTCAATCCGAAAATTTTGCCAAAAGAATATGGCGGAAAAATTCCCCTTTCGGAAATGATTGGTAAGTTAAAATGACAAATATAATTCTCATCAAATGTATGAGTAATAGACTGTATTTTAATTTTATATCATTTTAATCTTCTCAGATTCATTCAAGAAAGTTTTACGAGCAAAAAGAGAGGAGCTGAAAGCACTCGATGACATGTACATCGAACTATCACCAAAGGATACTTGTTCCACACAAAGTGAAGGTTTGGGAGGAATTCCTGGCTCATTTCGAAAACTAGAAGTAGATTAACCAGCTTCATTCAATTTAATTTATTTTTAAGCCAGTTTTCATGAATATTAATATTGTTTTTTTTGGTCCTGAAATCTTAAATTCATTAAATAATCAAGTCCCGAGACTTTCGACATGCATCTTCGTATAATAGTTTACACGTTTAGAAGTTTTACAGATAAAAAACTAGCTTATTATACTTATTGACTACATGTTTTAAATTTCTTTATTAGAGTTTATTTATCAGATTCAGTATCAGGTTTTTTGGAAGTTGATTGAAGCTTCGAAATATTTTTTTACCAGTCTGATTTAAAAAAAAATCTAAATGGTTCCCTTAGTTTTTGTTCTTATTTTTCTTGATTTAGGAGACGTATTTTGTATTTTATTATTAGTGTGAGATATAATGATAAATTAGGTTTTGCTATATTTTTATAACGATGCTCAGAAACCATTCTGCTGGTGGTATCAGTTACCTTCTTTTAATAAGACGTTATTCTCAAAAGTGCCTTACTTTTTAAAAAGCACTTACAATTGAGAGCTGTAATTAAACCATAATTATACTACAAATAATCAGGAAATAGTGTTGGCACAATCAAGAATACAAATACATTACAGACGATGGTGATAGTAAATAATATAGTTTTGTAAATAAAGTACTTTCAACGAAATGTCTACAATTACGGAATTTTCCGTAAGACTATAACCCCTTTTCCAGCACAATCAGGGCTAACGTTACGGAAAATTTCGTAATACTAGTCAGTGCCTATTTTCAATATCATTTTGATCAAAATACGATTGATTTCAATTGTCAACTACTTAATTTATAAGGTGTTCTTTAATTTTTGTTGATTTTGATTATATATTTTCTGTGAAACTTTATCACTTTAAGCTTTTTTAACAAAAACGTGTTTCATCAGGTAAATTTACACTTTTATCGTAGATTTTTAACTTTTATGATAACTTAGTCCAAGAATTCGTTTTTACTTTTAAATAGTAGCGATCAATTTTATTCTTTTATGTTATGTAAAAAGATTTTAACCAGCATAAATCATTCATATTTTTGTGCAACGAATGCGACGTTTAAAATCTTTTTAAAAGAAAAAACAATTAGTTTATGCGAACTATGAATAGATTAACGTATTGTTTTTAGATTTTTAAGGCTAATTATCCATTTTGTACTATTTAAAGTTAAACTACATCCCTAATTTTACCCAAAATGCACCAGAAAATGACGCGAATAATTGACAAACAGATATGAAAATAGATACAATCCTATATGGAAATTTTAGACATTTTAAGATCTTTAAGATATAAGTTATAATATCCGAAAATACGGGAACTGCGAATGTATTGATTCTCAAAAGAATTGAGTGCAACGAATATGAATTTAAAGAAAATAAAAAGAATTACATTTATTAGTCACCTAATTTATTCCTTTTTAACTAAAAGGAAACCTTTGTTTAACTTTTAAGAAAATACACTAGAAAAAACAGCGTGCTTTGATTAGTAAAGGGAACATTTACTCTTAAAATATTTGACGAATTATATACAAATTTATTAATTAAATTATTTATATATACAAGAAGATACAACAATTTTGAGTGAATTTCACTACTTTTTTGGCTTATATTTAGACTTCCAGTTCGACTTCAGGCTTTTTACGCTTTAGAGAATTAGATATAACTTCAAACAATTTGTCAGCTGCATCGTGCGATACAATTTTTTTGGTTCGCAAATTTTTTACTGCTCTTTCAAGATTCTGAAACTCCTCTAAAAGACAGTTGTAACGTTTCTGCAAACAAGAAAATTTTGTTTTCCATACCTTGGTATTGCACTGAGAAATGCACAAAGCCTCTCTTAATTCCATCCTGGACCTTTTGTCAATCTCAATATTTTTTGAACTTTTGCGTTGAGCTGTTTTTTCAGTTCTGTGAGAAACGGAGAATCATACAGAAATATATGTAATTTAATTATAAAGCGCAACAATTGTAAACATTAATATTACAGATTAAAAATTTTATATTTCTAAAGAACAAATTTCGCAAACTATATAATTTTAAATTAAAAAACTTAAATTTATACAGTGTAAAATGGAATGCGTGTAACATTAATTTAACAATATGAAAACTTCTTAATTAAGCATTAATTCCAAATATTTACAGTTTTCAATTTGGCAATTTACAATTTTGAAGCATTTACCAAAAAATGTACATTTAACAAAGCTAAATATTTTCTATTCGAATCCTGAACAATTTTATATGTTAAATTCGAAGCATTTAAAACGGTTGGAATACTAAACCGTGAATATACATAAACTGATACGCTACAAAATTTACTATTTTAAATGTATAAACTTAAAAATTGATCAGTTTCAAATCTAAGTTTTTAGTCTTAAATAATGACAAGTGGGAGTGTTGAATATTGAGAATTTTCCAATTTTAAGCATTGAAAATGGAACATTTTATAATTGTGAGAAAGTAAGCTTGGGCACGTTTTTAAATTGTACGGGATTGCAATTTTTCATTTTTTATTTTTAAGTATACCAAACATTAATAGTACCTCTCAAAACTTGGTAGCGCTTCATTTTCAAAGTCTTCTCCTGTTTCAAATTTATTTTCCTCCTCAATTCTGACGAAGGCATAGTTATGGAATTCTCTTACGTCATCACCTAGGACTCTTCTATAAAATGCCAAAAATAAAAAAACACTATTTAAGTTTATAAAACAAAAAGCATTATTTAATTTGCAAATACCAGAAAGTAACTTTGGTTTATGATTATAATGTAATCCAATATTCAACATGAAACACATTAAATTTTTTATAGTAACCTTTATAAATCATGATTACCTCAAAGGTGACTCTTCCGCTTCAAGCGGGTCATCAGAATAAAATGGATTATTTTCTTCTACTGAATCTTCGATTTCAGTTTTAATATTAACCTCTAGGAGCGATGTGTTTGCTGAATCTTCCTCGGCTTCAAGTACTTCCATTTTCACAGTAGGATTAGTTTTAGTAGTTTTAACATGTGTTTCCTTCACTGAAACTGCAATTTTTAACTTCACATTAAAGAATATTTTCTTTGTAAAGTATATCTTTTCCGGGTTCCTGTCAAGTGCTATGAAATACATTACCTGGAAGAATTTGGTTAATAAATGTCATGAGAGATTCCACATTTTTTGGGGGAAGTCTTAATTTATCGCGTGTTTCTCTGTAAAGAACGAAATTAATTTAAATATCTGGATAATGAGATAAAATTAAGAATTAAAAGTAACACGAACAATTTACAAAGTTCTCTGTGTCGATTAATAAAGCCCTGTGCCCATTCTGACCCAGGGATATTATTTTTAAATGTAGATATGACACGGTTTTGTCTGTTTAAGAGTGTTGCAACCATGATGCGAAGATTGAAATGAGTAAACGGAAGTCCGTTTGTAAATAGAATATAAGCATTTTCTACAAAAAAATCTTCTTCTTCTTCTGTAAATACTTTTCTTTTACCCCAAGAGCGCTGACCACGAGTCTCATCTTTCAAGTTGCGATACAATGTTTTTATCGATGTTCCTAGATATTCCGCAGCTTGTCGCTTGGTCATTTTCTTCTTTTTTATTTTTTCCACACATTCTCTCATTTGGTCTGGCATGGTTATCCAAAGGTTTGTTGGCCCTGGTGTCTTTCTTACATAATGTCGAACCATCTGAAATTATTTTGAATTATTATAAAAAATATTTTAAACTAGCAATTATGATTCGCGTGCTACACGCGCCAAATGTTTTATATGAACAGTCCAATTTTCAATATCAATATTTCAGGTTCAATTTAAGTATTGAAAACTTAAATACAAAATCGGAGTATTCAAATCATCAGAGCTCCTCTGAATTGAAAGTATTTGAAATTAAAATTAAAAAAGTTTAAATTGATAAATTTACCAAACTTTTATTAATGTAAAATTAAAAATTAGAAGCCCTTTTTTAATGTTAATACCAAAATGTGAAAAAAAATCGTCCACTACAGTTTCGATACGGGGTTTCATAACATCTCCGTTAATAGTAAGTATTGTTTGAAGAATAATATTGACCTTAAAAAATGAATATCAGAAATACATTAAACTTTTTTCGAATTTAGGAATCTCTTTTTTTCTTTTCGTTTTTGTCTGAAAAGAAAGCTAAGGTTTTTTCCTTTAAATAACTACAGATTTAAAAAAAGACATATCTTTATTTATTCGTAAAAATAAGCGTTGGGTAGGTTTTGTGCGGATACCATCATTTTTAACGATTTATGACTCTCTTAATATCAATAAAAAATGCTCGTATTCAATAGAAAGGGCATGAAGAACCGTTTCGAAACTGCAGTGAGAACAACATTTTTTAAATTGATATTGAAAGAGTAATAATAATATGATGATTTTTCATCCTGAAGATATTAAATCTAAGATTTATTTTCTAAAGAAAAAACAAAATAAAACAAGAACCCTAAATTTTCAAAAAGTCTAATTTATTTTTGACCTATCTTTTTTACCTTCCCCTAGGTAAATATTTGACCCAACGATAAAATTTGTTCTATACATATTATAAGTTATAAGTTAATTCCTAAAAGGACTTCAAAAGTAGACACTATTTCCAAGTAAAGCATTCAAAATTGTACACATTTAAAGTAATAGCTTACAATATTGTATAATTTAAAATTGGAAACCTCCAAAACTGTAAAAGTTCAAATACAATGCATTAAATGTATTAAACAAAAAAGAAACTTAGAACCAAATATTTTCGAATGTAAGCTTTTGAGACTGAATAATTCTAGTTTCAAGATCTCAAAACTTAAACTATTTTAGAATTGCACAATAAAAACTGCAATTTTTAATTTTAATTAGGTATAAAAGTTTTATAGATAGTATAATTATTAATAGGGGGTAAATACACGTCAGGAATATCAGAATCTGCAAGTGGTCATTCGATTTTAATGAAACTTGGTGCAATTATAGTGATAGTGTATAAAAGACATTTTGGACCTCAAGGATTTTCGAAATTTTTTTAAATTATGGGAGTCAAGCCATATTCAATTTTTTTGAATTATCACATTTCTGGAACCGATAAATTATACATTTTAAAAATATCAAACTTTAAATAAAAAAATTTCGAAATTTTACCTCAAAAAAAATAAATACAAATTTTTTGATTCCATTTTCCGCGAAATACCCACCTTTTAATTTTGTTTTAATATAATCATTTTTAAATTTTGCGTCACGCCTTTTGAAACTCACTTATTTTAATCTAAAGTGCAAAATCAATAACTTAAAAATCAATGATAAAGCCCGTTGATAAAACATTTCCATACAAGGAGAGCGACTTCAAGTTGCTTCAAGTGGCAGCACAATCATATAAGATGTAAAGTGATGTAAAATAACGCATACAATAATAAACTGCAAAAATGTTATGATCGAAAAAGTCGCGAGACAAAAAACAGGTGAAAAGTGAGTGGAAAGATAGGAGCTTCAATGTGGACACAGTGCATGAATTAATTAATACGAAGATTATTACTGTTATTACTAGCATCATCAATTGAGCTTTGGCGCGCGTTTAGCTTTTTGTGTGAAGGAACAAAATTATTTTTATTGCTAAAAAAGGTTTAATTATTACCCACGCCACTCTCTCAATTTGAATCAGTGAGATTGATAGTGACATTTTCACTTAATTTAAACAGTAAATTCTGAGTTTTACTAATTATAAATCAATAAATTAGAAAAGCTATAAAAAAACTGGTACCAAAAAAATTGTTTCTAAGAGATCGAGGCGGGCAAAATTAACTTCACAGCTGATTTTTAAAGAAAATCGACGATGTTTAAATATATAGCATCAATGATAGTCCTAATAATGGTGTAAAATGTTTTGAATTGTACAATATCAAATTAGAATCCTTAAATATAATGAACGCTTATGCTTACAGCTTTCAATAGGTTATAGTAAAAAATGTTCAAATTTTTTATGAAATTGAACAATTTCATTGGACACAGCCAAGAATTGTCACAGAGAAGTTTCTGTCCCTTAAAAATGTAAACATTTTAGAATTAGGAATTCAAAATTGAATGAGGTGTCTTTCAAGTATTACGCGACGCTTTTTTATGACAGTGTTACTCCCCCCCACCACCCACAGAAACGCTTTTTTATTGGAAGTGCATAAATGTGTGTAAATGTTTCTAAAATATTAATATATTTGTTATCATCTATTGTAGCCTTTTAAAAACATTATGCTGGTGAAGGTGGCATAGCCTACATTTACAAGTTTTACAATATTGACCTCGTACTGTTTCAATAAACGCGAAAATGTTCCACATGTGCATTGTATAGTATACTTGACGTGGGATGTAGAAAAATGTTGCGAAATGAAAGCGTTAGCTCAGATAAGAAAAAAAATGGGGAGATAAGCATACCCAGTTCTCGGGTATAGAAGCCGTGATCGAAACAAAAGAGGTTGACATGAATTAAAATAATCTTACAATTATCGCCTTCTTTGCTCTTATGTGTATGACTCCTTTCATCGGTGTCGTTTCAACTAAAAGTCTTCCTTCTGGCTATTGTTCTAATAAAAAGAGCTCTTCTGCAGAAGAGCGAAGTGGGCGATAATTGTAAGATTAATTTTAATTGAAAGTTTCTAATGTGTCCCCTAAGGGTTTGCTTTAAGTACTTCGAGAACCTTTTTCTCTAGAGGCACCGGTCCCGCGACTCTCCGGATATAAACAAATAACTCTCTTGCTAGGCTAGTGTTCACCGCATATGCCGCCGAGGCTCTTCCATCGAACCAACAAGTCAACGGAGTGGGTGCAAAGCCTACCCTTAGCCCCCACGACCATCGTCTCACTTAGATTAATTTTCATTAATAAATACCAACCACGTACCCCCCTTTGTTAGGGTGCGTAAATTTTGACCCCCACCCATCATACGTAATCCTTGCCGATGAATTAACAAAGTAGTTCAACTTTCAACCAAGTAGTTGAATTTTCAACCAAAAAAGGTGAATTCTCAACAAAAAATGTAATAGTTGATATTTTAACCAAGAAAAGATTTTTACTTTAAATCGAAAACAGTTGAATTAAACCAAACTAACTGTGAATTCGATCTCGAGTGTTTCCACTTTGTTTGTATTTATAATTATATGGTGCTCATTTCACAAGCACTTTGCTTCCCGTTAGCAAATGTATTTGCTTCCTCATAGAGGAAGCATTAGCGATTTTTTTGAATAATACACAAACCAAAGTCTTCATTTTGATCAATTTAAAAAAATAAATTTACAAAAAATACAAAATTACAAAAAAATACAAAAAAAAATTCTAAATACAAAGACAAATCAAATTTTGTATTCGAAATTATAATTTTTCCAGCTGGAAAAGGGAAGGGAAAAGTTTTGTCGCACCCTATCCCTTTTCCAGCTTTATGATTTCTTTACAAAAATTGTCAGAATTATACTATTTGAAATTTTATGATCAAAATGTCTTTTCTATTCATGCGTCAACTTTGAATTATGTCGATGAAAAAAGTTTTTCTGTTTGAAACAGATATTTCAAATATTATCAATGAGCATAACTTCCTTAATCTTCAATAACATGTATTAATATTATAGATCAATCGATTTACCTCGAATCAAGGAATCTTTTCCATTCTTGCATCAATTTTGAATTATGTTAGTGAAAAAAGTTTCACTATAAAAAACCGTGTTTTCAAATATTATGCATTACCATAGCTTCCTTACTCTTCAATGAAATGTATCAATATTACAGGTCAATCAATTCGTCTTGAATCAACACAACTTTTCTATTCTCGCATCAACTTTAAATTATGAGAATCAAAAATTTTTTACTATAAAAATCGATTTCAAATATAATATAAATGATCATAACTTCCCTACTCTTTAATAAAATTTATTAATATTATTGGTCAATCGATTCGTCTCGAACCAAGGAATCTTTTAAATTCTTGCATCAACTTTGAATTATGTTAATGAAAAAAATATTACTATACAAAACCGATTTTTTAAATATTATTGAGTGATAACAAAAAAATTCAAGAAATATTTTTAGAAATCCTTCGGTCAGTTTCAAGATATTAGTGGTGAAAATAAGCCCTCCAAATTTCATCAATTTATCTGCAAACGTTTTCAAGTTATCGTGTTCACAAAAAAGTGTGACATCAACACACACACAACACACATCCGCATAATTTCATAGAACATTGTATTAGACATTTTTAAATTAAGGAAATAATTAAATAAATTAAAAATTTTGGAAAATGTTACCATTACAAAGCTTCCTCTATGAGGAAGCAAAAAGACGAATTTTCAAATTGTTGAATATATATTTTTTAAATTTCAAACGCTTTTCATTAAAAATGATGAATTATAAAATACTGTTCCAAACATGTTTATATTTTTAATGTTAGGGAATAACAATCCAGAGACGCTAACGAGCTTGCATTTACTGCTAGTAATGAGTAAATGACTTATATAATTTTAGTCAATCAATTAGATGTATACTAAAATTTGAGGCTGATCAGATTAAGTAATAAGTAATGTAAATAATGATGTGAAATTAATCGAGTTTCACTTGAATATTTTCAAGCATTTAAAAGTTTGTTTATACTCAATAACATAAAGTTAAAATATACCTTTCAAATTCCCCTATCTATCAAAAAAGCTAAATTCTCACTCGAAAGAACAGTATTTATAATTTATGACAATCATATAACCCTACTAAAATAGGCTAAATAGTAAACTACATGGGAACCTATGTGAGAACCCATATGGGATCCTCTTTTTAATTTCTGTCTCAAATTAAGATCTGAGATAGGAGGGAAAATACTTGTAGGTTCGTATATGAATTCCTTTATGGAAACCTATGAATTGCTACTATATGAAATCCCATGGGAGCAGAATTTTTTTTTAAATCCCAAAAGAATTAATGCGCAGCCGCATCTATCGTATAAAACTACTGCGTACTTCTTATGTATTAACTGCAAACACATCCATGCAGCAACCTTCATAAAATGCTATAAGAAGAATCTACGTAGATTCCCATTCTACATGCTTAATTCCTATCTTTGATCGTAATTTGAGACAGGCATTTATAAAGGATCCCATGTGGGTTCTCATGCAATTTACGGTGATTACAGCGCAAAAGGAGCTCAAACAAGGAGCGATAGGGTTATTTTCCTTGAAAAAGGAGAAAAATAGGGGAAATCCACTCATGGTTATATAAAAGTCAGGCAAAAAATGGAATTTGTTATATAAACAATTTCTGTATGTTTAAAATCGTTCTCATAATTAAGAATATCTTCTCTTTTAAGAAATACCATCATTAACAATTTAATCGTGAGGTTTATACGTTTAATTGAATATTTATTTCTAAGATTTGTCATTTCGTGATTCATCCTTACTATAATTATTATTTTTAATGTAAATTTGAAACTACACCTTTCAATGCTCTTAACGTCTGAAACTAAAATTAAAAATAGTTAAAATTTGCGAGCCTAAAATATTTTAGATTTCACAAATATTTCATTGGTATAGGTTCAGCGTAAAAATATATTTAAGCTTTAAAGGTGTATTTAAGTGGCTCAATTTTGAACGATTGACTTAAAATTATTTAAGTTAGAACAATTGAAAAGTTTCACTTTTTAATATGTACTTCTTTTTAAGCTTACTAAATATTTTTAAACTGTTCCAATTTTATACGTTATAATACAATGTTTCAGCTATAATATTTTTTCAAGAGTGTTCTTTTTTAATAGACTATAGTTTTCAGCACTTGAAACTTGTTGCACTTATATATTTATATTTGTGTTACAATGTGTTGTTTTTATTTTGTACTTTATTTATTTACAAATAATTTATACAAGTGCTTCAATATTATATAGATGCAATTCATTATTACAATAGATGCACATAGAGCTAGATGTCTTGCTCTATATTATAGCTCAAACAACTAATTTAATTTTTATTAGAAAAAGTATGACGGAATTTTCAGTAAAACTAACCGGTCAAGTATATATATTTCCGTAACGGTTGACAGTTCGAATTAATTAATAACATTTTGAATTGAATTGTAAAAAACTTAAATTAATTACAATAGGTAATTCTGTAAGTTAAAAAAAATTAAGCTTTCAATACACGCGGTAGCATATTTTAGTTTCGAATAGAATAATTTTGTAGATGTAAAATGAAGAATATGATTCTTATAGTTCTTATGTACATTTACTAATTTTAGAGAATTTTCCGCGCAACTCAAATATTACATTTTCAAATATCGTATATTTAAAGAGAAAAGGGGAAAGGGAAAGTTTTTTGAAAATAGGAGAAAAGGGGGAAACGCAGGGAATATGGGAAAGACTGTGATCCCTGAGTTTCCCGGTAAGAATATGTGAATTAAATAGGATTGAAACATTTCTATCCAAATGAATGTCGTTTTGGAAAATGAATTAAATGAAATTGAAGTGTACTCAAAACAAGCGATAACTTGTAAGCAACTTGTATGTATCAGAATCTTCTTTATATGTACTGTATTTTTTTTTATTCTACCGAATTACTCTCTCAACATTTTTTGACATGCTGTGGAGCCCAATGAGGCAATTTATTTTTTTATTCATGAAGAAAAGATGGTAAAACACATACATGACATTAAAAAATTTGCTGTCAGGCTGTACTCTGTACCAGGTTATGTTCACCGATATAGTTAAAATTATTGATAGAAATCACGAATTTACGTTTTCTGCGAGTTCAAAAGGCACGAAAATTTCCATAACCTGTCTGAATATTCCGTCACCACGCACCTACTAACGTAAACTTTCGACGAGATACAGTGGAATTGATTTGGTTCTTATCTCCTCTCATCGAATGGAATAAAATTGACTTCAACTTTCAGGGTAACTTCATGGCATTAAACCGGACAATCTTGACTTCAGTTTCTATCCTCTTTAAAAGAATTATGTTTTCAATTTTTTTGCAGAAACCGTCATGGGATTAAGCAGGATTAAAATGAAATGCAATGTTTGAATTGAAAATGAATTTAAATGTAAAGAATGAACTTAAATGTAAAGGACAGAAAACGACGTTGTTTTGGTTTCAAAGCGTTGTGCATTTCACCATATTTGAACACGTTTAATTTAATTTCACACCTTCTTACCGGGTTACTATATATAGGCTTTTCCAGTAGGGTACCAAACTGACGTTAGGTAGCAATTGTCAAACTGTGCCAAACTGCCAGAAAAATTACGAGACAAAACACGATAAGCGAGCAGCAACGTAGGACCTTCAATGGGGACAAAGTGAATGCATGAATTAGAAGATTATTATTATTATTTATTAATAATATTATTATTAGTTATTTATAATAATATTAATATTTATTTTAAGGCTCCCAATTAATCCTCGGTTTAAACCATCAAAATTGTAATATACCAGGTATCACTGTGTACAGAAGAAAAAATACTTGTATAATTAATTTAAGATCGAAATGAAATTTACTTTTTATGAACCATTTTATGCACTGAAATCGGAGTATAAAAAATTTATAAATCAAAATTCGATCTCCAAAGTACCTCCTTTCCAGCTCATTAGAGACAAATATACATATAACAAAAGAAAAAAGAGGGAGAAAAAGGAGAGTCAACCAAAACCAACCTTTCACTCTTTCCTTATTTTTTCTTCGTCTTTTATATACTACTAAGGACCAACATGTTTCGAAGCTAATTTAAACTGTCTCATCAGGGATTATTTATAGGAAAACTACAGGTATGAATAATAGAAACACATGCGAATTAAAATTTACATAATACAAAAAAATACAATAAAAGCCATAGACAGAACAATGATAAAAGAAGAGATCATTTTTTAAATTAATAGCTTTGTTTCCGTATCCAGGAAACAAAAAACATTCACTTGCGTTTGAATGGGTTTTGATGACTCCTGAATTGCGTATATGTCACTGGAATTCCAGATTGCCACCCCTTGGTTAGGCTGACTTTTGAATGAGAACATGAGTTTTTTAATGGGCAAACGTATTTTTTTCTGAGACCCATTCAGCAGCGATTATGAATGGGTATTATCTGATTCAGGAACAATAGTTCCGATAGAAAATTATTCATTTAAATTAACTTTTTTGAATTTAAATAGCTTAAATTATTTACAAAAAAATAGTTAAATTGAAAATTTTTAAGCAAACCTGGCATACAGTCTACTTTTATTTATAGACTATTTCTTTTCAGGCATTTTATAATTGATGTTGTTGAACATTGTTATTCACATATTTGCATCACATCATATCTGAATGTTGACAATTTATTTATATATTTCACACATTAAAAACGGAATTTTTTCTTTTAATTTACGTTTATAAAATTTCGTTATCACTGAAAGTGAAAAACTAATAGGTTACAATCTTTAGGTTATCAAACTTAACATTCACCTTATATCAATCTCAAAGTCACAAAAACTATCACTCACGTTTTATTTTATAAAAATTATCTTTAACAAAAATGCGGGTACTGAAATCCTAAACATTTGGATTTTTGGAATGCAAATAGATATGAGCGGATTGCGGAGTTTGTTTCTGGCATGTGCACTCCCTGCAGCCTTGACCATGTGCACTGAATAAGTGAATGGCACTGACGTTTTAAGTGTAAATCTTATAATTCTTGAATTTAGAAATAAATTGTTGCATCAATTATAATATATTACAATATTATTTAATTTGAATTTATTTAATTTGTGTTTAATCTTCATTTTCAAATTCAAATTTATTACTTCATACTTCTCATTCGAAACAATTAATTCTTTGAAATTTTAATCAGCATATTCCAATTAGTTAAACATAACTTGAAGTAATCTACACTTGGCAGATTCACGCTCATTTAAAGTTGCTATGTATGCATCGTATTTTTACCATTTTATGTCATCTTTCAAGACCACCATTTTATATTGAATTTCAACCCATTCATGCCCACATTAATGAATCGTAGAATGCCCATAGGAATTATTTCAGGTTAGTCAGACTCATTCAAATCTATTCACTCAGCATTTTGACGAATGCGGAATGGCAGATTTAAAGCACCGCGTACAGGTGACGGATTAAAAATGTGGCCAACCGATTGGATTTTCATTCTTTCAATCTGCAAATGACAGATACGCAATTCAAACCGACTCGCCTTCTATCGGTTCTTTTTCCTGGGATATCTCTTTATAAATAAAATCTCCATGAATTCTCTCTTTTCTAGAATTTTCATCAATTTTATCATTATTTCTTTTATTTTTAAAATAAAAACTTACTTTGTTATTATTCAGAAAAACCTTTTAAGAAAAAAACCCATGAATTTTGTACTTAATCAAAAATTCTTTCTGTAAGATAGCTGATCTCAGTTTTTTGCTGATTACATACAATTCCTTAATATTTTTTACCGGTTCTCCAATCACAATATTGTTGAAAATCACAATTACAGTCTCAAATTAAGAATGTTTTATTTTAATGCATATTGAAACATTGTAAATTGAAAGTTAAAACATCAGAAAAGTAGCCCACTGTTTTTAATACTTAAAATTTGTCAGAAATACAAGAAAATAAACCTCACAGTGAATACTTTTTTATCTTTTTTAAAAAACAGGAAGAAAAATCCCACTATCGAACGCTACGAATTGCAGTGTTCAAAGTCACGATGCAAAGTGTTACATTGATTTTAAACATGAAATCTCTCAGACATTGCCAGATTTTGGAAATAGTCCTTTCCCACTTGTTTAAAGATAAATTATTACTAAGGTACTCAATGGCACATAAAAAAATTATTAGTATATTTTATATGCGTAATGTTTAAAGGATAATTTGAAATAAGCAATTTTAGAAATTTATGATTTTTTAATTATTTTGTTTTCCTATTTGAAGAATGCGATAATCTGAATAGATTGGCTCGGAATCAACCACAAATAATGTATAAATATTTTTATTGCTATACAGCAGGAATGTGAAACTACGAATAAAATTACAAAGTTATACTTTGCCCAATGATATTTCAAATATTTGAGAAGATTATGGTTTAAAATTTTTCCAAAATTATCTTTGGACATTCTACCTTTAATCTTCCCCTTCTTTAATCAATCAAAACATTCCTGAAGAAATATTTTCTTTCGTAGCTATAAATTAAACATACACGAAATCCAAAAAAGATTCATTTTCAACCAGTAACATAATATATCTAAAATAAAAAACGGCCATTTCATCTGCAAGAACCTAATATATGTTTGCTTTCAATTTTTTTTTCATTAATATGAATATTAATGAAAATGAAATAAAAAAATTTGAATTTGGATGTAAACGTATTTAATTGAATTTCCGTGTAAACGCATATATTAAAATGTTATTCATCAATTATTATTATCTACTCAATTTTTATTTAAAAAATGAGGATCATTAACCTCTCCAACTAACCTCGAACTATTGATAGATTTTCGTATTTCACTATGAAAAATAAAAAAAGATACCACACTTACCCCTTAGTATGATTTTTAATTGCTCTCATAATTTATCATTCACAATAATAAAAATGATTTTAACAAAACAACGGATATTCAAGAAAAATATATCTCCCTTCACTTCTAAAAAAATCAACAAAAGGTGTTTTATATAGGAAAAATTATTTATTATTTATTTATTCAACATTATTTTTGTGACTATTATATATCTATATTTTACGTGTTTGTCGATCTATTTTTGTGACTATCGATTGCCATCGATAGCCAAGGGCCCTTTCGTCTCATATCGTGACCCATATTTGAGACATCGTAGTGACAAAAGTAACAATAATTTAAAACTTTTCCCTTATCAAATCGCTTCATTTATTGTCCAATTAAAGATTCTGATAGTTTGTTGCCGAAAATTTTTTTTTTCCAGCCAAAACAGAGGTGACGCCCCTATTCTGCAATTGCACCAAATCAAAAGTTTAGTTGACACAATTATGAATTTAAGTTTTCTAAAAGCATTTCAGTTTCTTCAAAAATAATTGATTAACGCAATAATACTAATGGCATCTACCCTTTTCCTACAAATAATAAAGAGATATAATTATTATCTTGTAATCAAAAAAGTTAATAATTTGTTTTTCATTCCAAAGTTTATTTTTATGACACTAACCCCATATCACACTATTTAATGCATTTTTGATTGTTCAATTTGAACGACTTTAATTCAGCAAGAAAAACTGAGGTTATGTTTGGAGTTATATTGAATCATACTTTTAGAAATATAACAGAGATATTCTTTGTAAAAGACTATTAATAAACTAATACGTATCCACAAATGATAAAAATAAAAATATTATAATTACTTACCTTTTAAATGTTACTTTTTGTATTTATGTCCTTTTGCACCAGAATTACTTGAGAGTTTTTGCAATTCGCTCAATTGCTATAATAATAATTGCTACTGTTGCATTTTTTCACAAATGATAAGTTGTGCTTTGCTTTCTGCTATTTACAACACAATAGTGTTTTTTTTTCCTTGATTATTTACTGAAAATTCAATAATTGCAACGAAAACATGTAGTAAACGTTCTAAAGTAAATGTCAGAATGTAAACATTCTAGGTAAATCCTGTTGGCCAACTCTTGAACTAAAAACTTCACCGCGAGAGTTTCAAATTATTATTTGTTTGAAGAGTTGAAAAAAAATCTAGGTAAATTGTACTAGATTTCGAAATTTGAAAGTGTCTTACTTTTTCTACACCTTAATTATTTAGTAATTAGCAATAATTAGCAATAAAAGTGCATGAGTTAAAGGCTTTAGAAAATACATCATTTAATACTAAATTATGATTATGAAAATTAAATATTAAAATTGAGAAGTGTTGAAATTATAGTACTTATTAACTTAGAAGATATTTAGAATAAAAATTTTAAAGTTGGAAATTGTAAGACATAAGCTGAAACGCATGAAAGTTTGAATAATTAGAATCGGATTTCAAGTTGAACCACTCGTAATTGAGAAATACATATCTAAAGCATACAAAATGGAACAATTAAAATAATGGATTAAAAATTTAACATTCTGAAAGAGCAATTCTAGTAAATTATGCAATTACAAATTGAAAAGTTTAAATTTACACGATGTAAAATGGAATGCGTGTAAAATAATTTAAAAAATTAAAAACTTCCTACTTAAACTTTCACAATTTAAAACTGTGGAAGTGTTCATGATGGAATAATTTAAAACAGAAGTAAGCATTTTAATATAAACGATCTCAAACTTCTACATAGAATTTAACAATAATTCCTATTGGTCAACTCTTGAACTAAAATCTCCGCCGCGGGAATTTCAAATTTATTATTTGTTTGATAAGTGGAGAAAAAAGTAGTATATTATACTGGGTTTTGAATTTTGAAAGTGTCTTACTTTTCCTAAGAGTTATTTTTTTAGCAATTAATAAACAGGAGTTCATGAAGCGGAAATTAATTTGAATGTATTAATATCTAATCTGAAACAAATTCACTTATTGATCTTAAATATCAAATTTATTTTTGTATAACAAAACTATTATAACGGTTCCACAAAGTACACTGTTTGTCGATGAATTAAAAAATACGTAGATATTTTAAAAATTAACTACGTCAAATTAAACTCTTCATCTTCTTTAAACGCACATTTTGTCAATTTTTTCTTAATATTTACATTGCAGTCATTACATATCAGAATTGAGAATCTTACATTTCGTCAGAGCCGTAACTTCGATGGTGCGCAGTCTGCAAGGGGGCGCAAATACACAAATAATGACAACGGGCGCAAGAAAGGATAGTTAGTTACGACTCTGCATTTCATTATTCTATCTTATTTTCCTCACTTTGTCGTACAAGTTTGATTTCGCTTTTGTTCTAATTTTGTTGATTTATTGCTCGTGTTATTTTCGTAGTTTGATTCTCTCATTTTGAAGTGATATATCCTCAATTAGACTGAATATATTGATTTAAATACAATAATTGTTAATATTTCTAAAAAATGACCTATGTTTTGTTAAACGTGTTGATAACATGGCAAAAAGTCAGTCTATATAGATAGCTGTATTTTGCTCTGTTTCAGTTTCTTCAACAAAGGAACATATATCAACGAATTCAAATGGCATAATTCTACCCGGACAATTATCGGAAGTCAAGTCCGGTTCTCTTCGTTTTTCTACGCGTCGTGGAAGAACACCTTTTTTTAATCTTACTCTTGCTCCATAACGTTGTACATCCAGCCAATTTGCTGAGTCTTCTGATAACTGAAAAAAAATAAAAATAAGAAGTTTGATTTTTGATTTATTTATCAAAATCAAAAAAAAAACTTTTGATATTTTATATAAATAAGTTATGAGATACTTGGATCTATATGAAGATATGAGAATGAAAACTGCGATAAGGAACAATTTCTCAAAATTCCGTTTTTAACTATTTTAAGGAATTTGGAACACTATCTATCCGTCGATAAATATTAGGAATACATATGTAACAAACATTTGTATTTTCACTCGAAAAAATAAAATTTTAAATTATAAGAATGACAACTGGATAATGTCCATTGGGATTTTCTGCCCTCAAACACAGAAAAATAAAAAAAAGTGATTTTATATCTTTGAAGCATTGTAAATAATGATCACATACTTCTGTAATTTTGACTAAATTTTCTATCGTGTAGTATACAAATAATTTGATTTTTGGTCCTTATCCAGTTGTCATTATCATATTTTTATGAATTCTTAAATACAAGTGCGAATATTTTTCGAATTGTTGGCATATCAAAGAATAGATATGGGGCATTCCATTTCACATGAGCGCACAGCCCAAAACAAATGTTTTTCAATTTTCTTTAAACCGCCGTAAATTTTATTACCCTATTCTGCACTTTATTGTGCGGACAATTTTTTCCATGATATGTTCATGCGTCAAACCCAAACCAAATAAAGTTTGTAACGAACAGGTTTGAAAGGAAATTTGACAAGCTTTACTACGGTGGTAAACATTTCTCCAAAAAATGTTTCCTTTCTATAGTTCTTTGAAATTTTAAATTTAAATACCGAATACCTCAAAATACGTATCCCCAGATTTTTATGAAATGAATTAGGCATTTTCACTTACTAATCGTTTAAAAAAATGGGTTTGTCTTCCCCGCAGCAAATGTTACAAAAAACACAATTTATTCATATTTTTCGTAATTTTCAAAATAAAATTATGTACCAAGTTAATCTAGCCAATGGTCTATTTGTGCAGAATATAAAAAAGTAACATTAATTTAAGATTTAGATAGAATGAATCGTTAAAGAAGAAAATTTAAAGTGAGTATCACAAACTTGTAGTCTTCTGATTTAATCCTTAAATTAATGTCACTTTTTGTATTCTACACAAATAGACCAATTGACTATAGATTAACTCGGTACATATTTTTTATTCTGAAAATTACGAAATATATGAAACAGTCGGACCTCGATACCTTGAACTTCCCCTCAACTGGTGTCCCCACCACTAGTCACCCTGATTGTTTTTGAGGTTTGCGCAGATGGTGCGCAGAGATTCAAAAAACCCGCCATTACTTATTGCTACGTCATATCAGCTGCTAACGTCCGGCCAAATCCAACAGAAATGGTTCACGCGGCTCTGCCTGTTTACGTGTAGATTTCTTCGATTTATATTGAAGGCGACTGCGAGCCATGCTCGAAACTGTTCTTATATCGGGAAATGAGTGTATTTAACAGGTCCGAAAAAGTCTTAACTATATTTTCAGGCTTTTGTAAAAAATACCTAGTTTTTAAATTTATGAGATGGAAAAATGGACAAGGACCATTTTGTTTTTCCCGATTCTCCCACATGCACATGGAATACATTTTTTTCATATGTTTTCACATCTTCAATGTAGAATCCTTCAGGAACATCTGCTTCAATAATTTTATCCAAATTCGAAAACTTCTCGCATCAAGTGTCAAGTTTTTATATTTGCTTAAAAGTTAGTTCATTTAATACATAACCGATTAAAAGCAATCCAATAGAAAGAAATCTGGCAATAATTGTTGTTGAAAACCTGATTGACTTTTCATTACTTGAAGTGTTTTTATCATATCTTTAATTTGAAATGTTGAATGAAATCTACAAATAATCCCTCTAATAAGAAAAATCCTAGAAAACATTATGGGCATTCAGAAACATTTCTCCTTTTTAATATCCTTGTGCAGTTAAATTAAAACTTTAAAAATTATCTAATAAATTATTTAAAATATTATACATGTTTTATGTTACTGCTTTTCGTTGGAAATTAGTATTTTTAAAAGATTAAAAACTATTTTAGGTTACGTCCGCGTTTTACACCAAAAATTGGTATTTTTATACAAAAAATCATTATAGTTCGAACAAGATTTGAAGTTTTCGAACAGTTTCAGGTTATATTCACGTTTTTTACGGGAAATCGGCTATTTTAAAGAAAAATCATTAGATTTCGAAAAAGATTTACGAGTATGAACAAATTTCTGTTATTTTAGTGTTTTCGAAGAAAATTATTGTTATTTTTAATATCAAATTATTAGATTTCGAAGCATATTTACAATTTTTCACCAAATTTTAAATAGTAACATTTGAAATTTAACAATTTGAAATTAGATTAAAATCAAATTCAAAATCCCAAATAACGTCCAATACAATCATCCAAAAGAGAAGGAAAGGGATTTGGTTGGTTGCCTTCTCATTTTTCTTTCCTCTTTTTCATTTTTGTCCAGAAAGAATTTTTTTCTTTTTCTTTAAAAAAAAATTTTTTTTTCTATTTACAATGGGAGCATTTTATGGTGGTTGTCCAAATTTGGTCGTTTGATTCTTGTTTTTATTTTCAGGAATCCTATATAGTTACATTTGTTTAACAATTTATTGATTTAATTTTCTGACAATTTATGCTACTATTGAAACTATTTTAAATTTATAAATTGAATTTTACAATTTATGTTACTACAATGAACATAAGATGAAGTGAAATAAAAAAATTATTTAGGCTATGTTTGTGTGTTTCACTTAAATTGGTTGTTTAAAATAATAAAATTTACAAGCTTAAACAATTTCGCATTGTGTTAGTATTTTTCTTCGGGAATTGATATTTTTACGCGCAAAAATTATTATATTTCAAAGAAGATTCATAGTTTTTCAACAATTTTACGTAAAGTTTCCATTTTACATCGAAAATGGGTATTTTTAAACACAAATCATTATAATTTGAACAAGATTTACAATATTTTAGCAATTTTGGATTATGTTGGTGGTTTTAGTCAGAAATTAAAATTTTTATTTGAAAATTATTAGATTATATTTTACAATATTTGCACTATAATAAGGTATGTTAGTTTTTTGCACCGGAAAGATTATTTTCAAACAAAAATCATTTGAATTCAAAAATGAAACTTACAATGTTGAATAAATTTGTTATATTATTGTTTTTAATCGGAAATTTTTTTTAAAAAAAAGACAACGGCTTGATTGTCTACATATTGTACAAAAATATTATATATTAATTCTTACGTTCAGATATATGAATTATCAAAAATATTGTCCTTGCTTTCCTTTTGTTTTAGATAATAGATACTATAAAATAAAGAAATTTTATACTAATATTAATTCTATTTTCTAATTTAAACATTACGCGAGACAAAGAGAAAGATTTGAAAGAAGTAGAATCTAGAAACTTCCAAATTTGAAGGTGCTTCAAGTTTAGAAAATTTAGAAGATTTTTGGTAAATGTCTCTATTTGAAAACACTCAATATTTAACGGGTCATTATGTAAATTTACTAAATATTTAGTCTCTTGTCGGATTTATAGAGTTCAGAATGATCGATAAGGGGCAAAAAAGAAATGTCGAGCATGCTGATTTCTTTTGAAGATACAGCGTGACAAAAATGCTCTTGACTACAAATAAAAAGTAAATTTTCAAAAATATTTCGCATTTAAAAAATAATTTTCGGAATTTTACTCAAAACATAATCATTTGGAAATAATGATTTAAATCAATACATATACTATAGTGCAAAACATCATTCAGAATAACTTTTTACTGAAAATTTTTACCATGAAAGCACTCAAAATTCAAGGGCTCAAAATAAGAAAGTTTTTCATTTAGGAATTTAAAAAAAAACATATCTTTCTCCTACGACTCTGAAGGCCTTATTCTTTCCTGTCATTCAAATTGGAAAATGTTCGAATTTAAAAGCATGCATTTAAGTTTGAAAACGTTCGATTTTTCGAGACTTAAAAATTATCTAAATATTTACGTTGAAATGATCTTCACAGCAGTATATTCCAGAGGAAGGATGAAACACCGTGTGTTTTCCAGTTCTACCGACAGCCAGGGCCCATTCTCTACGAATTTCGATTCCATCGGGTAGTTTGAAGAAAAGTTTATCTGGATTACCGTTGGAATCTTCAGTACATCCGGGAGCGAAACATCTTTTGACGGTTTTTTTTTTATTTTCTGTGGGTTCACTGCTTGCCATTATTTAATGAGTTGTAGACAACACGTAACGTCATATATAATACACAAAAGTTTGATTCATTATACTGTTGCAGATTGCCATTGCAGTGAAACTCAAGCTGGAGGTTATGGTGGGATTGCTAGGTTTGGGTTCGTTTGGTTATAAAAGATGTGCGTGTGCATGATCTTGACCGCAGGTTACCCGTAGGTATATTATAAAATCATAAAATGGTTTATCAGGAAAAAATGGTATGAATTACGAAGGATCAAGGATTTGTGGTGTGTTCTGTGGATCAAATTAACACAATAATAATAATAATAATTCTGCTGTCAGCTGTTTTGGCAGCAGCTGAAACCTGTTTCGAGATATATCGATTCATGTCAATTCTGCGCCTGCGTGCCAGTGTGCCCAACCTATCGAGTATCGAATCAGTCGTTTCTCAGTTCTCTCGCGCGTGCAGTGCATGAAATTTCCACATACGCAATCTAAATCTATATATCTAGTATGTAAAATTGCAGTTAGACGGTAATAAGCTGTCATTAGATACGTCTATTTGACCATCATTTAAATAGAAGTATGTGAAATATAACTTTTCCCTAGTTTTTTTTTCAATAACGAGCAACCTTTTTCAAAACCTAACCTTTATGTCATGTGTCTTGGGTGATAATAACTTCATTGTTTTCAGATGTTTTGTATACGTAATTTGGGAAGAAATTGCATATCAGTGCCTGCCAGGTTGATTTTGAAGGCCAATTACTCACGACGCAGTAACGAAAACACAATTACTTATGAAGTTATTAAGACTAAAGATGAAACACTTGATGGTATGTAACCTTGACATTTATTGCCTTTTCAGCAGTTATATCGCCTTTTATTCAGTTTTATAACATTTGAGTTCATTGACGGATAGGATCATGATACCTAAAAACAGGGCTTAATAGGGTTTTAGATAGTGTTCCATCCATGGCCTCATTTGGTGTTTTTATTCCATAAATTAGTATTTTACAATTGACTTGTTTTTTGTTTATCTTAAAGTAATGAAGCATCATCAACAATACGATGAGAATTGCATTTCGTGAAGTGATGAAATATTTAAATTTACATAAAGGGGAATGTGTATCCCACTGTAAATTGATTATAAACATTACTAACAATTTATAGTTTTTGGGAAAAAGTGTAGCAGTTATTCTGGATTTTTTTATTACATCGTACCCGTCTACTATTATTTTAAAAATAAATATTTTTACTTCACTTGTCACTGGTTTGTGATCTCAGCTTTAAAAAAGTTATAAATTTTATTCGTTTCTTCCATTTTCTGAAATATTTTATTTCATTCTTGATGATGTGTTATTTGGATACTCCTCTACATGGAATGTGTAATTAAAATATACAAGGTTTTCACTTTGTTATATTAATGACTATCGAATACAGAAACTGGTGTACGATCACCTAAATTTAGGTGAACCTAGCTCCAATTTTACCTTTTCCCCGAGGGCACCGAAAGTATTTTTTTCCTCAATTTTTTCTATATTCATGAATTTCGGTGAGTCTAGAAACTGCCTTTGATGAAATGGAATTGAAATAATGATCGCGGATGTTATTATAATTGAAAGTTTACGAATGGCGAAACTTGTCAATTTGAAAATATTCGTGTTGAGACGTCGGAGGCATTTAAAGGCATGTAAATTTCGAACTCGGAAGCGTTAAAAGTTTTAATTCATTTAATTTTGGAAACAATAACATTGGACAACATTCGTAATCTGATGCCTCCAAACATGAAAGAGTTTGAATTTAAAAAACCTTTGAATATGGAAGCGTCAAAATTACGATTCAGGTATTTCAATTTCTTGCATCTAACTTAATTAAAAAAAAGATGAAAATTTGATAGGTCTTGAAATTCAAAATATTAGTGGTAGGTTTTGCTGCAGTCAGATTTCAGTCTTTCTCTGCTCCAAAGACATAGCCAAGGTTTATTGGCCATTTTCTTTTATGTATTAATACATTCAATCTTGACAAGTTTTAGGATCCAAAAGATTTATATTTGCCTCTTTTCTTTTTGTAATTTGTTTGTAAACTTTAACTTTGTAGAATTGATTTTTTAATTAAATGTTTAATACTATTTAATTTGTACTTTGTGAATATAGTTTTTGTTTCTAATTACTGAAACAACTTTGATTTCACAAATGTATTCATTTTTATACACATAACTTTGTACTTGGCTTAGTTTTCGAATTTTAGATGTTTTTAGTGAGATTTCAATTTTTTTACACAATACAAAATTTTACTACATAAAAAATATGTAGATATTTACTAATAATTAACCCAAGTACAATAACGTGAATTTCAGAACACTACTAATAACGTGGGGTTTGCGTGGGATTCCACCCCTACGCTGTTGTTCTTGGGTTAATAAAAACATAATTAATGTAAATATATTAAGAATTATTACCATATTATTAATTTTTATAATTTATAACTGTATAATATTTTATACAATTGGAGAACTTATATTAAGTTTTTAACGTTTCCATTAAAAATTTGTTTAAAAATCTGAAGATCTAGGTTGCTTGGAAAATTGCAGATAGTAGTAGCAGGGTGGCGGCTAGACCGTAAACCGGTAAATGACCGGAAAACCGAGAAATGACAGTGAATTTATTTTTTGACCTGGAATTTTCCAAATTGTTAGAAGAAAAATATATCCAGTCACTTGAAATATAACAAATTCCATATCACATAAGGATATAACGCAATTTAAAACAATCTTTTCTCTTATTTGAGAAATTATGTACAAATTTAAAGTAAGTTCGATTTTAATGTTGTTTAAGTCTTAATTAATTTTAGATCTTCATTTTTAACCTTACGTTTTTAATTTCAAGAATTTTAAAATGTAGGTTTGATGAAAAACAATTAAAAATTGAAATTTTTAATAAAAAACCCTTTTAGTTGATCAACTGTAAATGAAAAGTGGAAAGGAAAAAGAAGGTAACTGACAAAGTGGCTATTATGCAGGAGAACGAAAAAATATTGTATAAAATCGCAATCGCAATTTTTACAGTCTGCTTCCGAGCTAACGTACCAAAAAAGTTTGCTTGAAAAGAAGCTTCCATTTATGAGAAAATATTGTCCAAAGGTGATCATTTCGGGTTGACACTTTTTTTTATCCCCGAGATGTTGAGTTACTGAATACAGGGGCAGAAAGTTTGATAAATGAAAATCATTCAGTTCCGAGAAAATTAACTTTGAGTTTTGAGGTTAAAATTCCATGGGTTCTGAGAGGTGTCTTAAAAATCGTGACAAAAATGATCATTTTTTTATTTTTTATTGGTGACATGTCCCCGAAATTTTGAGTTTGTGAACACAGAGAGAAAAAGTTTTATAAAAAAAGCTGTTCAGTTTCGAGAAAATCAGTTTTCTATGAGACGGTGTCACAGTGTGACAGACGATTTTTCGATTTTAGGTAGTGCTGAATAATAAAATTTTCATTTTTTGTTGTTCAACCATAAAGATATTGAAATATACATATACTTTTCTTGAATATTATAAAAATAGTTTGATTACAAAAGTCTATTTTTAATGTATATGAAAATGTAACTTTAAGGTATTGCTACAAAAAAAATGCGATTTCGAACGAATAATTTTAACACGATATGTATTTGAATTTTTGAGAATTTTCTAGCAAAAAACTTTATGTTCGGAAAATTGTCAGTTTCCTCCTTTTGCCTTTCAACCCTTCAAAAATAAATTAATTCATGATTTTTAAAATTGAATTGTACTGTGAGTATTAAAAAGTGAACAATGATTGATTTTACAATACTATTCTGAATCTGTTGAAAATGAAAGAATTTACAGATTTTAGCGTTAAAAATTGCACTGTTTCAATTCGAAAGCTTCAGTAGTTAAACAAATTTAAAGGTCCGATTGAAGCTTTATAAACTATTTTTAATTTGAAAATAACTTCAAATTAATAGATTCATTATTAAACGCTTCTATTCAATTTCAAATTCCATTCAAATATTGTTTCAGTCTAAGAATATTATATTTTTAACCCATTCAATTTGAAATGTTGTAATTAAGAAAAAGAACAATTTGTTTACTTACTAACAATATTGGACTGTTTATTTAAAACGAGCAATTATATATATCAAATATTAAAAACTAAACAATTTAAAACTAAATTGTTTTAAATACAGAGCCTTGAATCGTTAAAATTTCAAAGAGATGAATTAAAATTTTAAACATTACAATTTTAATGGTTCTATTAAAAAAATTTAATTCGTAAGTGAAATTATTGAATGATAAATTAAAAACTTGAAATGATTTCAAATAACTTAAGCCAAGATGTAACTTTTTTTTAGATTTCAAGGAAAAAATGTAGAAGCTTTTAAAGAATGTTGAAAGGTTTTATAAAAATAAAAACGGTTTCATATGATTCCTAGGAAAACTGAAAATTCTTTTGAAAAATTAATTCTAAGGGAATATTTAAAAATATTTCAAAACGATTTCCAAAAATTTTTAAAACTACTCTGGAAGATTTTAAGGCAATTTTTTAATTTTGCAAGAAAAAAAAATAGGAAAAATTCTAATAATTTAAAAAATCATTTCAAAGTTTTTAAAAAATTTCAAAAATAATTTAAACTTTGAAATTTTTTGTTTAATTTCAACTAAAATGTAGATTTTTTAAGATTTTGAAATAAAATTTGGAAGCTATTTAAGGATTTTGAAAGGGTTTAAGATAATAAAAAAATGTTCTTGATATTCTTTGGAAATTTAAAATTATTTGTTATTTTGAAAAAATGATTTCAAGAGAATATTTAGAAATATTTCAAGACAAAAACAAATGTTGATGTATAAACAAGAATTGAACAATTATTGATTGGAAACTGTTACTTAAAATAAAAATAATTTAACTTTTCATTTAAAATGCGTGCAGTTGAAAAAAATTAATCGTTCAATTTTTAATTTTTCTAATTTAAAAATGCTTAAAATGATATAATTTTGAAAATTTACAAATTGATTGATTCATTCTTCAATTTGGAGCATTGGAAACGTTAATAGCTTCCAAATTTTGAATGAGAAAAATGTCTAAAATTCAATTTTAAAAGTTTCAAATTCAAGAGTTCCATTCTGAGTGCTTTAATGTGCAGTTCAGTTCCTATTACTTTAAATGAACAAATTGTTAGCTTTCAAAGTTCGAATTTTTATATTTCATTGACCGTGGGCAATTTTGGCAAACCGGAAAATGGCCTGAAATTTTTTTTTTTTTGTTTTAAACGGTCTCCCTGAGTAAGAACTTATAAAATTTAAAAAATAATAAATAAATTAATAAATCCTAAAACATGGTACTCTTAAATGATATTGAAAGTATGATGCCAATCAGTTTCATATATTTTAACTTATGTATGTATACAAACGTGAAAGTTTCAATTTTTAGCTCTAATTAAAAAAAATGTTGAAGCTAATTAAGGTATACGAAATTCTTAACAAATGGCACACAAAAATACTATAATGCATATTCGAATAAAACCCGGCACAATATCCGTACCGTATATTTTGCTATGTGCGTGGACAAAGGTGAAAAAATGTAATTTTGATCAAATCCTGAACCATTTCTAAAGTAATGAAGCTGTCAATTTCTTTATAATTATAACAGTAAAAGTGGCATAGTTATGATTTTATCAATCGGATAAGAAGCGCACCGATAATCCAATGTATGTTGTAAATCCATACTTTCTTCGAGATAACATACACCAAACTCTTGGTTTCAGTCCAGTGTCGGGGGTTGCCTGCTAATAGCCTTAGCCACAAATCGGGGGAAGCCAAACGTAAAAAGTCAGGGTTTTCTGAACCGTTTCCAATTGGAATACATAAAATTGCGCAATATACGCGAGTGAGTACCCGCGCACTGCGTTTTTCCGCAACGCTGCTGGTATTTTTCAGGCATAAGTGGCAACCACCTCTCGCCCCGCGACCTGAGAAACTGCGTTGGCCAGCAGTTCTTGGAAGGCCGAGAGCGAGGGGACAGAAACCGAGAGTTTTGTGTATTTGCGTTTTTTTTGTTTATGTAGAGTAATTTTCTTCAATAGTAGGACACCCTTCAGTGGTGGGCCTCCCCCTAATTTCCGCATGAGATTATCTCTGTATTATAACCAGATGTCGCCGCCGCTGTTTTAGGAATTATGAGGAGGCCCTTCCGAGCAGTGACACTCTGGTACCATATTCAGATACCCTTAAGCCATTTATAAATCTTGTTTTTACTTTGTCAAATTGCCTTATATTTTAAGGTTTTGTTTCACGTATGCGAAATGTCATCATGAACAATGCATGCTACATTCAATGTAGAACAAGGGTGGTATTTGGGATTGATATTTGAATTATACAACGAAGATAAAGAAGCTTGCATTATTGCTGTCTTACAGCCTCAGGGACCAGCAAAATGTTTTTCCTGGCCTGAAAACAATGTAAAATTAATGGTTCTATTTCCACAAAATTGTTCTCTCAACGATCAGATAATCAAACGTACGAGGAACAACTACAAGGTTGATTATCAAATAATCATGGAGAAATCAGAATGTCTCCAATTGTTAGATACTTGTTAAAATCATATTATAATGACCATCGAATAGTATGCTTTATTCATTTAGTTTGATTTCTTAAATTTTTTCACTGAAATAGGTGTAAAAAATCGAAAAAGTATGATTTTGAATAAAACTCAATTTCTTCATGACGTAGACTTGAGCTTTTCCCGCTTGAATTATTAAGAAAAAAATACTAAATGAATGGATTCAACAAGTTTTCGCCTACTCCTAATTAAAAAAAAATATTTTAATATTTTGTACATTTCGCATTCTTTTTCAGACATCGAAAAAACTGTCATCGAGTCGAATCCCAACTGGGAATTGCTCACACCCAGAGGGTATAGGTTTTACCTTCCAGGATGTATAGGGCCAGGTTGGTTAGATGCATCGACAGTAGCTCAACCAGCAGAAAGGACAATAACTGATGAAGAGCTAATGGTCCTCCGCGAAGATGACGGGGTTCTTGACAAGTCTTCTAGAAATAAAAATCAAAAGAAACATAGAGGGGAAAACGATCACTTCAGGTTAGAATATGCAGCACAGGAATGTCCCGTGGTCTTAAGAAAAGACCTGTTAGAACTTTTTCCAGGAGTCCCGGAATTAAGTGTGCCCCACCTCACAATAGTAACTCTTACTCAGAAAGCATGTCAGAGAAGGGGGAGATGGAGTAAGGAAGTCGAGACTGAGAAGTTTGCCAAATATGTAAGTACTTTGGGTTTCTTTCAATAACAAGCGACGAACCTTGAACTTTGTTTAATTATTTATTCGTGCCAACAGTTTGTAATGGCAGCTTCCGATCTTTGTGCGAAGCTTAAATTAATAGGATTTTGGGCGGACTTTATCAATCCGTTCAGTGGTCAGTCGTACCACAATCCACAAAAAGTTACGACCTTGTACAAATCAGATGCGCGCTTCCGTTGTCTAGGATTCACGATTGACGAGAAGAACCATTGTAAAGTCATTTCATATGATCATAATGCGCGTCATTTTACCGGTGAGTATCTATATTAATTGAATGGTTTAGGATTTCAGGGTGAAGGATGAGGTAATGAAGCTATAAGTTTGTAAAATCAATTTCAAAACGAATTTGTGTGTGTATTTAGTAATCATTATTTTACACAAAAATAGGATTTATTCACGAAGAAATATTACAAACCGGCTGAGGACTAAAGACGTTCTTTCCGCCTTAAAATTAAAGAATTTCCAATTAAGTATTCTTATAATGTTTAAATTTTGAAATAAGAACAGTTTGAAAGGGAATGAGAAAAAAATGAGAAACATAGGAAAAAATTACTCTTCCTGTCTGTACAATAAAGCACGCACTAATCAAATAAAAAGTGTAAAGAAACAGAAAGGCCTCCTGGTTTTTTATGTAGTTATTTTTGTGTTTGTTAAGTGATTTCTTTCCAGTTTACATAGAAAAATTACTGGAATTAAAAACTATCTACTGATAAAAATATATTTTAAAAGGGAATTAAGAAATTGGAAGAATGAAAAATCGGTTAATTCACACCTCAGCATTTTTAAATGCGATTGTCTATCTGCTTTTCAATCTTTTAAATTATTGAATTTTTTCTAAAGTATCCTTATTAGTAGATGGTCCTGAGGTGTTCAACGGATTTTTTAAAGCTGGCTAAAAAATAATTTAAGAAACACAATAATTAATATCTAATAATGGGGAATACCTTCTAAAACATCGTTACTATTAGTTTTTGGAGGGGCTTTTCATCTACTTTATGAGATTACCAATTGTTTTACAAATATTTTATTTACTAATGCATTTTTACTCTACTGATACCTTAAAAGAAATCCCCTGGGTGGTAAAACCGTGAAATAAATGAAATAATGAATTAATTACAGGGCACTTTTATACGACAGGACCATCGAACACAGATTTTCTGAGAAAACTTGTACACGAATACAGCAAAATGGAGGAAGATTAGCTCTTTAGGAAACCCATGCATAGGCTCTAGCTTCTGTTCTTAATTCCTATGCTAAGATTCGGATCGAAATATAATTACGTACCAATAAATAGGAACTAAAACAAAAGAAAATCTGTGAAAATATCTAAATGCTTGTACAATTTTCGATCGAATCTCCAAAGAGTCATCGTTCTAATGTGGGCGAAGTAACAGAATTAAGAGATTCTTGGGCACTTGTATGAGTAATACTAAATTTGGTTGAAATTCGTTTATCTACATTGATATTTGAAATCAAAGTGTAGACCACTATGCGTGTGTGCGCAGTTGTATGTCGTGATGCGCGAAACAATTTAATTTCGACTTTACTGTGAAAAAATGTACATGTTTAACGAGGAGAGGTATAGATATGTGAAATAAAATTTACGGAACAATTAACTAGAAATGAGTTAGGTATTTATTTATTGTCATAATTTATTGTAATGTACATAATTATATGAGTAAGTCTTGTTGTTAATAGAGAATTACATTATTTACTGAATATTAGTTCAATAAAGTCGAAAGCACTAGTTATGCACCTCGTGGTTTTATCATTCTCGAAGATAAACGGAAATCTCTGAGAATACGACTTTGTTTAATTTTTTTAGAAAATCTACAAGATATTAAGTTTATTTTTTCATACATTTGTGAAAAAAATCAAGATTTATTTATTTATTCAGTATAAACGGACAAGCCCTTTTGAACAGTGACCATTATAAATGTACTACGTTTAAAAAATGTAACAATTTAAAATCATGAAGATTGGAAATAGAGGTACATGAATATTCTCGAAAATTGAGTGACTATTACTATTTTATATAATTTTTATTCTACTGAAATGCTATTTTACAATGAAAAATGACGATTCAGAAAAATAAAAGTTATGATAGATTAAAATTTGGAAAAATAAAACTGATGGCCAATGGTTATTATAGGCAAAATAAAAAATATGCCGAATAGAAATTCGAAAAAATAAAAATGAGGGGCAATGGTTATTCGGTAAAATAAAAATGATGTTAAACGGTAATTAGTAAAAATAAAAATAATGGCAAATAGTTATCGGTAAAATAAAAATGGTTTCAAATGGTAATTCGAAAGAATAAAAATTAGACACATATTGAAAATTCGGATACATAAAAATTATAGTAAATTGTTTACGGGCACATGAATTTCGGCAAAATGAACATTAATTGATTATGGAGAATGAAATTTGGGGAATAGTCATGCAACAATTTCCAAGTTGATCTAGAAATTGAAGAATGATAAATGTTAAAATTTTTGTTTGTAATTTGAAAAAATCAAATTTCATAGACATACATAATATTGTGAATTAATATTTGAGGTCACGTTATTGTGACTTTCCAACATTTTTGGTAATATTCACGATGGTCTTTAAAGAATGTTGTCGCACAGGCTTATAAACATAAAACATTAACTACCTGAATCTCAATTTCCTTACTATTATAACATATAGATCAATTTAAAAAAATCATATTACATTTTTTATTTTATTTTAGAAACTTAATTTGTCAAAAAGATTGATTAACAATATATAGCGTCAAAAATTGATGCACATCACTCATATTTGACATAACACAAATGGCGATCAATCAACTTGATTAGAGGTGACGTAATTCATTGACCCTCTTTTGAAAATCAATTAATGCCATTTATTGGAAAATAATTAGTGTTGTATAATTTGTGTGTATTTATAGAAGATATTTCAGAGGGTAAAACAGAATTTTAAGTCTCATTTTGTTAGTCTTTTTATGAAAAAATGGAATAAGATAATTTAATGAACATATATTGATATTTAAAAAAATGTATTGTCGATGTTAAATGGATCATTGCCAAAAAGTTATGAAATTGAAGTCCCTGCAATTTTACCCATTTCCATTAATAAAGATATTTTTTGAGCTAAAATGTCCATCCATATGTGGATCCCTATTATATTTACTTCCTTGTCAATAAAAACTATTTTAAAATTGAAATATCGTGAAACCTTTTAATGCTTTCATTTAATTAAAAAATTCCTTTTAGAAAAAATATCTAGGATCAAGTGATGTGAATGTAAAGGGAAATTCAATTTCTCTAATTGAAAACTATGCACATATAGGATATAGGACTTTTATGCTTCTCTTTGATCTTTGACGCTTGCTTTGTTCATGCAAAATGAATAATTACACCAGAAACGTAAAGTAAATTTAGTGCCGTTTTTCTCATTTTTATTTGCAAGAACGAAGTGAAGGCCTGAATTTTGATGTCGATTATTAATCACACTGTGCGATTGTCTTGATTCAGATGCAACAGGATTGAAATCCATAAAGGCAGGAAGAAACTATTTTTTTAATTTTTAATAATTGAATGTTTATAGTCGCATCAGCTGCCAGGGTCATTAGCGACTGTACTATAGGGTTAATCATAAACGGTAGGGTGTCTGTAGGGTAGTATACCAAGGGACAGAAGCAAAGCTTTCTGAAAAACAAATCTAGCCTCGCTTCCTGCTTTGGGAATCGAACCCGCGCCAGCGTGGCTACCAAGGCTGCAGTGTAGGAACATAAGGCAAGCACGATACCATCTGAGCCACGATGACTCCCTCGGAAGAAACTAGTGCGTGGCCGGTATTCAAGGAAAATATTGTAATTGAGATAAATTATGTGTTTTTATTTTCATTTGAAGCATTCGATAAATTGCTCCGCCTTATCAGATCTACACGTAGAAATGGAGATATAAAAGAGGAAACATTAATTTGGAAAGCTTTAGTGTTCAGATGAAATATCGTGTTTTAATCGTTTGTTGCTCTTGAAATCAAAATTTGCAAGCTAATTCGTCACAAGACAAGGCTCCCAAGCAATAATTTCTGACGTGCCTTTATTAACTTGAGATATTTTAGAAATTTCTTTATTAATTAAAATAATTGTTAAACCCAAATTTTAATTTCAGTTTAAAATGTAAATCATATTTTGCAATTTAGTTTCACAATGTCTATAATCTTTTTTCATTTTTATTTGCCGCACGTTTAATTAAAATATAATTGTGCAAAGACGCTTTTTTTATTTTGTTAGGTGCAATTTAGTTTCCTTTCTCTTCACGATAATGAACGCTTTTATAAAGCACACCTCATATATAGCACACATATATATGCTGCATTGAAAAGCTACGAGATATTGAAGTTGTTTCATCTAGTTAAAACTGTGACAATCTTGTATAACATAAAAAAATCAATTATTCTCGTTGATTAGAAATTGTGCCTTTATATTAAAATATTCTTTCAGAAACTTTAAAGCAAAAACATTTCTGTTCAATGAAAACAAAAACTGCAATAAGAGGAAAAGTTTTAAGTAGACAAAGGACACTTGCTGCTCTCTAAATTTGATTCAGTGAGAATTTTCACTGATTCACGAGGAAATCTCATTGATGCAAATAGCTAAGCAAAAAGGGTCACTGATTGAAATCAGTTTTTGAAGCTTAAGAAATTGGAAGCCTCCAAAATTGAATGTTTTAAATTACAGCACTTTATAATTTTTTGATTTGAAAAACAAATTTTTACAAAGATTCGGAAATTTCGAGAGTTGAAAAAAATGTGAAAGTTTTCGAATTAAAATCTTATTATTTATTTTTAAATGAATTGGTTTAGAATTTTAAGACTTATAAGTTAGATATTTTCTGAACATTTGTTAAATTAAAAAATGTAAGCATTGGGAACTGAATTTCAAAGTTTTTAAATTTGGACGCTGGAAGTTTTATGCCTTTTCAATATTACAATGTTTCCAAAATCCGAAGTTTTTTCTCAAATTTATCCTCTACTCTAAAAAAATATTTTTGATGTTTTCATTAATATTGGTGCACGTACTAGTCGTTAATATTGACTGTCAAAATATTGCTTTTTATTCCTACACAAAAAGTGGTTTTAATAACTTCTCTCGTTGAAAGACTGCAGCAATATCAGTCGCCAAGCTTCAGCGAAAACGAGTTGATCGTTGAGGAACCATGGATTATTTCTTATAAATCTTATAACTTAGCGTTGACTCTTGAAATATATTGTTGAGAATTTTGTAGATGTTTTGTATTTTAGAATTTTAATACCAAACAAAATTTGTCCACCCTAAGTTTTCACATGTCAAACCTTTTATCTGTCGGACAATACCGTCTGTTCGTTTTTTTGGTTTTAGAATTCAAATTTTGGAAAATAAAAAAAAATGTGTGTTGGTTCAAAAATTATTATTTTTTTGCATGTGCCATTTTTGCTAGTGAACAAATGAACAGCAATAGAAAGTTAGAAAAAATTTTAAATTGTTTTGAAAATGTGCATAACAGATTTTTTTTGGTTGAGTTTAACATAGCTCTACTAAAGATAAATGTTACATTGGTGATAATGAGGATGCATTTGGCCAAGGGCCCAAAAATTCCCTCTGATGGGCTAGTACACTTTTCATACAACCTATACCAATATATACAAATGAAACAGGATTTGTCTGTCTGTTTGCCCGTTCGTCGCCTTAGAGGTTCTGAAGGTTTTTAACCGATATTAATAGGAGTTGTAAAATGTACAATTGCCTAGGGTGCGTTTATTGGGGTCAGTTATAGGGTAGCCGACGTTGCGTCACTTCCGACTTAAGTTTCCTACGTCGTAACTTAGTAAACAAATTTTGTTTAAATGTCATGGTTGCCAGGCGCGGATCCAGAGGGGGGGCCACGGTGGCTTGCCCCCCCCCCCCCAAAAGCCCAGACTCGAATTTTTCAAATCAGATAATTGAAGTTCACTATATACATATATCAATGTTACAATCAACGTTGTTACAACTCTTGCCAATGTAGATTCCCATAACTATGTAATTCTCGCAGCCAATCAGGGTTTCGAATTCTCTCATGGATGCAAGAGACATCATTTTATTGTGAATAACCATTTAAGGTGAACAGGGAGTGAACTCAGGGCGCAGCCCCATGGTAGTAGATTAGTGGAATAGTTTTGACCAATGATGTGGTTGTCAGAGTATTTGCAATAACCTGGTTGGGGGACATCCATATACCACGTGGACAATTTTTGACCACTTTTTGAGCCCCACCCCCGTGGACAGCCGTGGAATTTTGACGAACCCCCCCCCCCCCCCAAACACACTTTGTCCACGTGGACATATTTTATGAAAATATAGATATCATTGGTCTTCAAAAGCAAGGAGACCAAAACGAGCGATGAATTGGCCGAAATTTTGGATTTAATTGAGAATGTGAGCTTAAACAAGGTTTGAAGTCCAAACAAAAAGTCGTGAAAATATTATTAGTTTTTCATGTGTGTCCACGTGGATTCTAGCCCGACAATTTTGCCATACCCCCCCCCCCCTAAACTGTCCACGTGGTATATGGATGGCCCCTTGGTCAAAACTATTCCACTATTCTACTCATCTACCATACCATGTCCTCCATGGGACTTTTAAAAAGAAGCAAAAAACTTCGGAGAAAGCTTACTATTTTGGAATTTATCAATATTTTTAAAAACATCCCAGATAACAATCGTGCGACGCATGTAACCCGCACGTCATGCGAGGCATGTCGTGCGTGCGAAAATGCATTAATGTTGCCAACACGTGCTTCGTTCAAGTCAGGCCTGCCCAAGTAGGGGAAAACTGCTCATTTTCCAGATGGGGATTTAACACCACTACCGACCTCGATTCATTCAACTTCACGACAGCGACCACCCCCCAAGCCTCTGGACCTGTGAAAAGGGACGTGGTGGTGGAACTCGAACATGTGGTGAACGAGCAGTTTTCCCCTACTTGGGCAGGCCTGGTTCAAGTGATGGGCACCAGAGTGCGAGCAGAATGCGTCGCAATACGCTCCCAGCTAACACAGTTACTAGTCCGAATAGTCACATAATTGTAACAAGATTAAAAAAACCAGTCACTGGTGACTTCCATGCTGGTCACCCAGTGACAATATATTTCCCACTCAAAGTAGTAACAAATTACAAGCGAAGCAGGTAACATTATCCCGCCATTGTAATCACATGCTTGTAACAAAGTGATGTTTGGAAACGCAACGTGCAATGACAGCTTAACCTCAAAATATACATCGTTTCGGAATTATAATTATGAATATTTTTGCAAAAATGTTGGAAAGGAACATAATTAAACGATAAATAAGTTCCAGAAAAGGGAGATAATATGTGAACAAAGCTTTTATAAAAAAACAGATATTTATCAGCTGAACCCTTACGAAAAAGAAATTACATTATAGAGGTTAGACCCAAAATGTATATGTATAAATGAAGATCGCTGCCGGCTGTTACCGCCATGTTACTAGTCTGACAGGGAACGGTTGCAAACAAGCCTCCCTAGTAAACTACGGCGATTATGCCGTTACCTGCTAGGAGACTGAGATACAAGCAAAGATATTAGTACCTAGATGCGGCAAGGGTCAGGAGTGGGGACGCCGAATATCTATATGTCACTACTTTCTAGCCTACATTGAGGTGCTGCCCTCTTCAACTTTTCATTGTTTCCATGGCAACCGCGTCAAATCGTGTGAAATGTGAATGAGTCACCGTCGGTGGTGCGAGCTTAGCGAGCAAAAAGACCTGCCAGGCTAGCTATGAACATGGGGTTGAAGTTTCAGACGTCTAATCTGACAATTTTTTTTTAATTCTTGGAATAAAAAAAAAAAAACAAAAAAAAGGTTCTAAAGTTTCTAAAACCAACATTTTTTATTTATTTACCAGCTGAAATTTACCCAGCGTCACCTGGAATTTTAAGAGATTTCATAGAATTTAAAGGAATTTTAAAGAGACTTTAAAGGATTGCAAAAGATCTTGAAGTAATTTTAAGGAATTTCAAGAGATTTAATAAGATTTCAAAAATTATTAAAGGATTTCAAGAGATTTATAGTGTTTTAAAGAAATTTCAAGGGATAAAAAGACTTTAAAGGATTTAAAAGAATTTTCAAGGGATGCTAATTGATTTTAGGGATTTAAAAAGAATTTTAAAAGAGTTGAAAAAGAGGTTTTTTTTCAGAGATTTCACAAGATTTAAGATATTTTAAGTGATTTTAACAAATTTTCAGGAATTGGAAGAGATTTTAATGAACTCCAAGGGATTTTGATATATTTTAAATAATTTTAAGAGATTTACAAAATAATCTTAAATTTTTTTAAAATCTCTTGAAATCCGTTGAAATTGCCTAAAGTTAAATAAAATTCTTTAAAATCCTTTAAATTTTCTATAAATCTCTTAAAATCGTTTTACATATTTTGAAATCTCTTAAAACCTCTTAGAATTCTTTCAAATCTCTCGAAATATAATGAAATCTCTTGAAAATCTTTAAACTCTTTTGCAATCCCTTTAAAATCTTTAAAATCAAGTAAAATCCCTTAAAACCCATAAAATGGTTCAAATCCTTTAAATCTTTTGTAAATCTCTTAAAATGACTTAAAATATAATTCCATCAAGTCACTTAAAATCTGGTGAAATCCTTTAAAATCTCTTAAAATCCCTTAAAAATCCTGAAAGTCACTACAAATCTTTTAAAATCCCGGGCAACGCTAGGTAAATTTCTGCTAGCAAATAAATAAAAATAAAATGGTTTTGGGAACTTTTTTCATATTTTTAATACAATAAATGTAAAAAAAAAAGTTCATCAGACTGAACGTCTGAAACTTCAACCCAGTGCTATGAACTATTCCCAAGGCGGCAGAGCTGAAAAAGAAATGGGACTAACGAAACAGATAAAAAATAATGAGTAAGAAGTGAAAAAATGTGGAAAATTAAAATTCACGAATTATTTAATTTTCCATAACTATTAAATTCTCAACATTTATATTCGTTTAATTTCAAATTATCGAATATAAATATTTTAATTATAATTATTTTGACTAACATAATTAATTAATCGATTATAATAAATTATTGCGGCTAACCAAAAATACCCAAAAAATAAATACCATATACACAAGTAGATGAAAAATAAAAATACCTAATTATAAAATTGAATAAAATTATTTGTATTTAAATAATGAGGTAAATTAATTATTTAATATATA
>CAKNYM010049580.1:0-33205 GCA_932195095.1 Andricus curvator
TGGATGGGTGACCATTCAAGAATACTGACATGAGTGCTGTTGGCACATCGTGGGTGTGGTGAGCCCACACTTGTAGTTATTTATATTTACAAGAAAAACCTAGAAACACTACCCGAATCGGGTAGTGTCACGCCTACCCTGAAAGGGAAATGGTTTAATGGTATATAAGTAGATAGCGCACACTTTGGGAAATTTGGAGTGGGGGGTCCGCCATGGCTGGTACTATGGGAAATTTGAAGTGGGGGATCCGCCACGGCTGGTACTATGGGAAATTTGGAGTGGGGGGTCCGCCATGGCTGATACTATGGGAAATTTGGAGTGGGGGTTCGCCATGGATGGCACTTTGGGAAATTTGGAGTGGGGGTCCGCCATGACTGGTACTATGGGAAATTTGGAGTGGGGGTCCGCCATGTCTAGTACTATGGGAAATTTTGAGTGGGGGTCCGCCATGCCTGGTACTATGGGAAATTTGGAGTGGGGGTTCGCCATGGATGGTACTATGGGAAATTTGTAGAGAATAAGTAGAGCGTCTTATGCCTAACCTAACCTTTTAGCAAAAAATTTTTATTATAAAAATTAATTATTTTGAAATATCACAAATGGAAATTATTTTATAACAGTAATGTATAAAAGTGAATTAAATAAGACATGTTGACAATAAAAAATTAATTATTTCTAAAATATCGCAAATGAAAATTATTTTTTTAATACCAATAATGTATAAAACTGAATTAAATTTTTTTATTTTGATACACGTAAATTATTTCTTTGAAATAATGTTACTTAAAATTATCGCTGGGACAGGTCGTCGAAATAAAAATCACAGTCTTCATTTTCAGTTAAATTCATTTTTTTTTTTAAATGTTTATTTTGAGTCACACATGTTTTACAATAAAAAGTAGTGTAATTTCATTAATTAAAATTAAAAATTCGTAGAAAATATCATTATTCTGGTAATAAGTATTTTACTTCTGCTGCCACATAAGAAGTAAACATACTTGTCATTTCCAAAAACACTAAATAAAAGTATAAATCAACGAATGATTCGGATAATTGTTCTTTGACTTTCTCACAGAAATATTGGTATTTAACAGCAATAATCTGACGAATAAGCATTTCATTAGGCGATTGAATCTTCTCTGTTAAAATGTAATTATAAGTCTCAGCTATTAGAAGTTTCAAACAGTTTTCGACATCAGCAGCTTGCGTTTGTAGTCGTCGTAAACGTTCATTGACACAAGCAACAATCTGCTTCAGCCCATCAAAAGTAGTTTTCTGCATCACTATAGTAGGTCTGTATTCTTTGGTCCGTTTTTTTTCACCGTCCCCAGTAGTGGTTTCCTCTTTATCTCCAGGAATGTCAAAGACGATTGCCTTACTGCCATTGGATGTGGTAAAGCCAATGTTGAATTTTCCCAACTCCACAGATTTCATGTAACCGTAACCCGTTTCGAAGAAGGTTGATATATAGTCGATGTTATTTATGAAGCATGCCCAAGATGCCGAGTCAAGAGAGATTCCCTTCGAAGTCGAATTGACTAGTTTTATGACGGGTTCGAGGTTCCCATTAGGCTGCAGCTCGAGTCCCGTGAAAAGCTGCTTTGTAAAGGAGTTATTCAGCGCGTACACTGAAGCCATTAGTAGGTGCTTAACAGGCTTGCGTGCGACCTCGCCAGCAGGTACCTCAGGTAAGCGGCGTTTCACTGCAGACCGTACACTCGCTGTGTCCATTGAGGCTGTATATGAATCCATGGCTGTGGCGACGTGCGCATCGGCAGTAGCAGCGTTAGGTGTTTTGTTCTCAGACATGGTGTAGCGATTGGTCTCAGGATTGAAACTAGACTGAATGCTGAGTAGAGCTCTCGCATGCTTTTATACATCCCCGAACCTTTGTTTCGCCCCACCACATGGAACATGACGCATACAGGATGAACCGGTTTCTCCCACTAGTCGAAAGAATGCTCGTGGGAAAATTCGAAAAACTTGCCATAAAAATCATAAAAAAATAACAATAGGGCCTTCAATGCTGATTTATTCCAGGAAAATCTCTCCAAAAATGTTGACAAAGGTTTCTAAATTCAGTGTAAAGTACCTAAGTTTGCTCTTCTTACGTGAAAAGGGGTCCTTTAACTGTCACAAAAAGGGTGGATTTATGTACTTCTTCCGTGAAGAGTATATTTGAAAATGTAATAAATAATCAGGCATGTCTGTGTGGAAAAACTTTTTCTTTAAAATCGCAGGTGCCAGTCATAAATTATAGAATCGAGGATCATCCTGTTAAAACACCCGTGACTAATATTTAAAAGGCTCTCAAGTTCTTATTTTAAAATTAGATTTATAACTAAGAGTACGTGTATTTGAAGAGAAAACCTTTTTCCGAAGAATCATCCGTGTTAATCAGGTGGCGCCATAACCTTTTTTTATTTTTCTCCGCGTAGAGTCATGACCGTTGTCAGGTTTTACGATGTCAATGTCTACTTTTGTTCAAAGAAACATTGCTCGTAACTCTTTTTCTACTTCCTGTCTGCAATACCCTAAACCAGTGACATGTATTGTTGAACGTAACGAATATCTAAAAGGTTTGGGGGTTTACTTAGTTTAGTGAAACATGGTCGTAATTTCTCTATTCGGCAGCGTGGCTTGAGTTTTAAAGGTACCGGCAGTTATTTTTTTTTACTTGGTCGTAAATTTATTTTTCGTCACGCTACAGGATAATGCCAAAGGATTGTAAGGTGAAAATCTACGTGTCTTTTTAAAAAAACTTGGCCCCGAACCGCTTTGAAACCATCACTGTAATCGGCTGGCAAACATGTGACTCGGTGCACCTGACGATTCGGTAAAGCTTTACGATTTTGACAGGTTTTTTTTCACAGTTTCCAGGAAAGTCTATAGATGTCGAAGGAGTCTGCAATTTTCCGGGGGAATGGGGGTGGGTAATAGAGTAGGGATGGGTTTTCTTTTTCCATAAATACTGGTGATCGTCGTGTAGATGTTCAGTATTGTTTCATCATGTCACACTCGCAGGAGCTCCGTACTGTTCTCGAGATTGTGTCCAGAAAATTGGAAAAACGCGACCTTTTGAAAATTTTGCGATATGTTTTTAAAAAGTGTAGCACAAGCAAAGTTTCAAAGTGCTCTTTACATTTAGAGAATAGAGACTCTCTACGTATTGCTCAGAGATGTTTAAGAAACAAATTTAAAGAAGCAGATGCGCGAATCCTTGCAAAAATAAACGGTAAGAATTTTTTAAATAAAAATAATAAAGTGAAATAAGTGAAATAAATATGTGAAAAAAATAAGTGAATAATATAGTGAAAATTTTTTTATTATTATAATTAATTTTCCTGCATTGTGTAGCGCGGAACTTCAATCGGGACAACCGGGTCGATGAAGACGAGCTGGTTTTATCGGATGACTCCATGGATGGGAGTCATCAAGCTCTACCATCCTCATCATCCGAATCGGATGAATCCGATGCTGATTCCGAAGCCAGCACCGTGGAATTTGAGGAAGAGAGGCGATCAGTCAAGACGGAGTACTCTCACGATTTGAGTGGTGTGGATGACCCGAATGTTGCCGAGGCTGATAATGAGGATGAAGATGAAACTGAGGAAAATGAGGATGTGCAGTGTAAGTTTTAACCGTAATTAACAATTTTTCGTTACAAATTTTTTTAGAATATTCATTCATTTTTATTATGATTAATTTTTATCATTGATATTTTTCAAATATTTGAATTATTTGAATTTGATTTCCAATATTTTCAAATATTTATTAATTAAAAAAATTAATTTGATATTGTTGATCTATTTTTAATATTATTATTGATTTCTGATTATTATTATTATTATTGGAATGAAATATAGAGCTGAATGTTTGGGAGAATAAAGAAAGGGGAATGAGGAATGAATACATGTCAATAGATTTTTACAACTAAAATAAATAATCATTTTTGGAAATCTCTCGTACTTGATAAAATTTATTGACATATAAACGTTTCTCAGTACTTTTCTTTATCTTCCCAAACTTTCAGCTCGCTATATTTTTTCGTGTGGGATTGGTATAATGGAAAAATAACGGTCAAGTAGGAACAGGATAAGTGTCACATACCGTTAAACGTTTGAAAAAATAAATAGAAATAAATAATAATAGTAAATAATAATTCAATAATAATTTGAAAAAAAAAAAAACAAATTTCATTTGGATTAATTTTTTACCAATTTTTAATATTATTAATGGTTTATCGTTATTTTTGAGAAGTTGTAGGCTCCGGAAGCTACGATCATGGTTCTTTAAAAGCAACCAATCCCGACGCAACTGGAACGTGTACGTCATCCGCTTCTGCTCCTTCTGTCCTAGAAGGTAAGCAAGAGCGGGAAATTTACGCGAGAAAACATCGGGCAACTAGTTCCTTGGAGTCAGGTCTCTAGCCGCGGATGATCTTACGCGGCAGACGGGACAGTTGGAGATGAAGTTTCACCTCTGGATACTTTTTTAGAGCTACCAATCTTTGTAGAATGTTATGAGAAACAGTGTTGACGGACCAGATGAAGTGATCCCAGAAGAACAGCCTTTTGCATCCGGTTCGCGATGGAATGAGCCTGACGCTGGCAAGCCGGAATCTTGTTGAGTTGGCTAATAAATGAAGCTTTCATGCCTCCAAGACAGCCGATTATGAGAACTACAAGATGGACTTTGAAGCCTTGGTACAGCCTGCTCAGCTCGAAAAGAAGTGCTTGATATTTCGCCCGTTTTTCTTCCTCCTTTGCCGTGATATTACCATCGGCTGGTGCCGAGAATTCAATCACGTAAATGATCTTGTTCTTCAGATCTTGGAGGGCAATATCAGGCTTCGTAGCACTGATACGTTGAGTGGTCGAGAATGAGAAATTCCAGTAGATCTTACACTGATCATTCTCCACAACGGACTCGAGTTCCCCCTGGGTGTATGGCAAGACGGGCAATAGATCAACACCATAGAAGTGCCTCAGATGGTAATATAACACTTTTAGAGCCGTATTGTGTCTCTCTATGTACCCGTATCGTGCATATTTTGAGCATCCACTGAGAACATGTCCCATCTTGCCATCTTGACAGGCAAAAAGAAATCCCTCAGTCTCCGATTTTAATCCAGCAGACTTGAGAAACATGTTGGACAGACCCATCGAGAGCTCTTCTCTACGTATAATGCCGTAGAATTTACCATGAAGGGGCTTGTCAGCATGTTCTCTTAGTAGAAGCGTATGTTCTGCTTCCTGTACACGACTTTAGAGCACCAAAGGTGTTAGTGATGCTAGGCCATGCGTAGTGTCGCTGGAATCAAATGGGAGGCCAAGCTCCTCTGCGGCCCTATCTGCGGCACGATATAGAAACGCCGCAGCATTGACGACTTCATGTTGATGTACTAGTCGCATAAGAAAATCTGTGCTGTTTAGAACTGAGCAGGCTGTAGCCAGAACCGTTCTGCGATGAAGACACTCTAAGCTCAGCAAGCCTCTACCCTCTTTATCTCGCGGGAGGTATATTCGAGGTACGGAAGATCTAGGATGATGACTTCGATGGATTGTCATCATCTTGCGCGTGCTTCGGTCAAGTTGCTTCAACTCATCGACGTTCCATTTTACTGCACCAAACGTGTAGAGCAGTATAGGAACGGCCAGCAAATTGGTCGCCTGGATCTTATTCTTTCCAGATAATTCGGAAGCCCAAATTTTTCTGAGAATTTGGCGATACCTTTTTCCAAGGGCCGTTTTTAACGCAAGCACATCATGGGTTTCCGCTTGCGGTATTCCAAGATATGTATATGTTTCTCCAATACCAAGATGTTGAATGGTATTTCCGCCGATGAGTTGAACATCCTGATCGTGACCCGATGATGTAGTTTCTAGTCTTCCTTGGTGTAGGTGGACGCAGGCACACTTGTCCAGTCCGAAGCTCATGCCAATCGCTTTAGAGTACCTATTTACCGCCTCCACAAGGATGTTAAGGTCCTCTTTCGAGGAAGCAAAGAGTTTAAGGTCGTCCATGTATAAAAGGTGGTTGACCTTATGTTCTCTTTTGTTCGGCGGGCCACATAGGTATCCAGAGCTTTTGCCTCGGAGAACAATAGATAGAGGCAAGAGGGAGATGCAGAAAAGTATCGGACTTAGAGAGTCTCCTTGGAAGACTCCCCTCTTATATGTGATATAGCTTGTAGTCACTTGTCTTTTGTCAGATGTTATGACAAATCTTGTCCGCCACAAGAGCATAAGCTCTTTTATGTATCTCACTATTTTTGGATGCACCTCCATGCATTCAATGAGCTTAATAAGTAGCTCATGGTTCGTGTTATCGAATGCCTTACGGTAGTCAATCCAAGCCATGGACAGATTGCGTCGATACCTGATCGAGTCCTGGGTGATACACCTGTCTATTAACAGGTTCTCCCTGCAACCTGCCAGACCTCTCTTGCATCCACGTTGTTCAACTATTGCACTCCATACCGGCTCGATAGATGTTAATATCCTCTCTTTGAGGATGCCAGTGAATAGCTTGTAGCTGGTGTTTAAACAAGCTATGGGCCTGTAGTTCTTTGGACTTGACAAATCTCCAGTCTTAGGAATCAATACCGTGCGTCCTTCCACTAGCCACTGCGGGACTGGTTGTTCTCCGTTTAAGAAAGTAGTAAATATACGAGCTAGATGTTGGTGCGTAGAAGTAAACTTCTTCCACCAAAAGTTGTTGATTTTATCTAGCCCGGGCGCTGAAAAGTTCTTAGTTCTAGCGATAACTTTCTTCACTTCTTCAGCAGTAATTAGTGGACACTCTTCCTCTGGACCTTGTAACCTTTGCCTTTGGCAAAAGTTACGAAAGAGTGATATATCTGAAGCGTCTTCATTTAGCTGATAAGTATCTCCATATACTTGTTCCCAGAAGACTTGAATCTCTTCTCGACTAGGCGGATTTTTAACGGCACGTGACGTTTTATTGAACAGACGGGAAGGATGAGTAGAAAAGGTGGAATTTTCCTGAATCCACTTTACTCGCCGTTCAAGGCGCTGTTTCGCTGTTGAAAGAGATCTTATTTTTTGCGTCCAGTGCTGCTTGATGGTCAACAGTTTACACTTGTTCAGCGTGTGATTTGCTTTCCTCAAGTTTCGAGCAAGTACCCTAACTTTTGAAGTGAATTTTTTATTTAATGTTATGTAGCTAATTTGCTCATCCAAGGAAGAGGTACAAATTTATTGTGACTCATGTTTCGATAGGATGCGTGGTTTTTATTTTATTCGTGAAAATAACATTGACAGTAAAAAAAATCAAATTTTTGAAAAAACAATGCAAGGTACGAAAACATATAAATGAACAAAAATTGTGCATTCAAAAAAGACTTACAAACCCGTAATCAATTTTTGTGGTAAGAATATATTCAAAATGAAAAAATTAACTTTTTTTATAAACGGCACAAGCTAAAATAAAATGTTAACTAATAAAATTTGTCGCCTGAATTATATCATTACTTTTCATTTGAAATCAAATACCAATTTAGTAATTTGTATATGAAGAACATATAACACGAAGCACAAAGTGCGCGCTCAGTGTATTTACCAAATCGCACGCCGTAAGTGCGCTCAAACTTTTTTGTTTCTATCATACGGTTCAAATGATTTTCAAATCAAATATCGAGCGCGAAGCGCGAGTGTCTGGATGAGAATGTGTTCCTTAAGGTCGATAGAACCTTGAGTAAATAAAGTTCCTTTTCAGTCTAAAATAAAAACAAATTTAACAATCACTTAATATGTAGAGGTTTTGATAATTTTATAATATTTGCAAACAAACTTTTTCTTTTCATCCAAGTCGAACACGAAGTTCAAAAATCTGGAGGAGCCGAGCGTAAAGCGCGAGATAAATATATGATCGAGCGCGAAGCGCGAGATCCAACAGTCGCGCGCCCTAGGCTTCAACATTGATTTTATCAACTAAAAATTTAACTTTTCAATTTTTGGTTGACAATTTATCTGATTTAGTTGAAAATACATAATTTATTTTGTTGAAAATTCACCTTCTTTCGTAGCAATTAATGCATTTTTAACCAAAAATATAAGCATTCTACAAAAAGTTGAATTTTCAAACAAATAGTTAATTTAAATTTAAATAGTTGAATTTTTAAACTAAAAAGGGCAATTTTTAAATAAAAATGGACTTAATAAATTATTATTTTAAATAATTAATTTTCAATAAAAACACGAATTTTCTAAAGAAAAACGTTTAATTGGGTACCAAAAAACCACAATATAAGTAGTTTAACTTTCGAATATGAACATGAATTTTCAACCTAAAAAGATGAATTTTCATCAGAAAATGTTAAAGATAATGTCCACGACAAAAGAGTTGAACTTTTAACAAAAAATTTAAGTTTAACCGAAACAGAATCATGTTTAACCAGACGGTTTCATTTTTTAAGAAAACAAAATTTTTCAATCAGATTTTTGTATATTTAAGTCAAAAAGACGAATTTTCAACAAAACGGTTGCATATTGAAGCGAGAAGTATGATTTTTTGACAAAATTGTTGAATTTTCAACAAAATAATTATATTTTGAACCAAATAATAAAATTTTTAGAAAAAAAAACAACCCTTTACCAAATAGTAGAATTTTCAACAGAAAAGAATGAACTTTCAACCAACAAGAGTTAAATTTTCTTATTACGTTCTATTAATTCAGTTCGCATTTTAGTTGAAAAACGAGAAATAGACGGGAGTAAGGAAAAAACTGTAAAGCCTGCGATGAATAAATAGGAATTTCGATTATTTATAGACTAAAGAATATCATTTTTAAGGCATTGGAATTCATGTTTAATATTTTTTAAATACTAGGTCAGAAAACTGGAAATTTTTCTTACAAAATAAAGTCAATTTTGCATTTCTTACTTTTTGATTTCAGACTATAAACTTTTAAATTCGGACCGCACGTAAGTTTATTACTTGAAAAATGTGATAGCACTATCTTGACACTATTATTTAAAATATTTGACACTATTTACACTATTGTTGATCTCTCAAATGAGTTCTTTTTGCGAGCTTTGTTGTATATTTTGCAGTTGTAATATTTAACAAGAAATTACAAGAACCGAAATTTTTTTGAACAAAATATTTGTTTTCTTTTTCGAACTAGGATGACAAAATTTACTTGGAATACTCTTCATAAAATCAAAAGAAGTTACTTAAATCTTTTGTGAATGATTTTCCACTATTTTGCAACATCCAATTTTTAATTTTTCTTGTAGTATCAGAGAAAAACTTTTTATTTGTTTTTGAAAAATTAATCTTATATACAACCAATAATTTTTAAGTAAAGTAAGAAAAAATTTAATTTTTGCTGATCTGCGCAGCTTCTTTTTATGTGAAAAGGAAAACAAAAAGACCACAGGGTCCTAAATATTCTGAGAGTATTCCGTCTAATTTCTAGACATTTTCTTAACCCCTTGGGACACAAAGCTTGTGCCCAGGGTTTTTTGGGGTCGTAGATTCGTAGCATACGAATCCGTGGTCAGATTTTTAAAATTCAAAATGTCTGATCCAATATGGCGGCTTGAAAATGTCATGAAATACGAAAACTTGGCATATTTCCGTAAAACCTTATTTCTACGAGCTTGTGGGGTCGTAGAATACGAATCCATAAAAAAATTCAGGAATGCATATAACCTGATGGTCAGCCATGTTGGATTTCCAAATTTTGACTAAAGATTCGTATTCTGCGACTTAAAGGACCGTAGGGCACCTGGATTGACGAAAATCATGCATGCCGCTTAGGGTGGCCGTTATTTTTCACTTTTCGAATTTCTCTGCTCTCACCCCCCCCCCCCCGCCAGTTTTGTTCGAATGCCAAAAAAAAAATCTCCTCCAAATTTGAGCAAAATCGGTTAATAATTAGGGCTGGCGCCAAGACCATGAAATTTCCCAGTGATTTAACATGGGAAAAAGTTAGCTTTCTGTAAATCTAATATTTAAACGCGATAATATGTTACAAATAATTCCGTGTTTCAGTATATTGTTCAGAATTCGTCAGTGATTAAGAATCGACCATAAATTTTGAGGTTGAAAAATTTTAAGCTACTCTTATGGGTCCCCAAAGAAAACCCCAAGTTCAAGTATATATTTTACTTAAAAAAAAGCAGGAGAAACACTTTATCTCAATAAATTTTCGACAGATTTTCATATTTTTAAGTACTAATTTGTTTATTATGAATAATCGTAGATGTTTAAACAAATTGAAATTGTTTAAACAATTTTGTTCTTGGTATATTTTATTTTTGCTATTTTTCGAAAGATTGAAATATTTTTATGTTCTACTTTGCTTTTTAGGAATACTCTTAAATGTTTAAACAAATTGAAATTGTTTAAACAATTAAATATTAATTAACAAATGACTGGGTATTTTTAAATTACCGATTAATGATTATTTATTTTTAAAAAACTTTTTAAAAGCGGCAATAAACCGCAATATTACGTAAAATTCGAATTCGTCACTTATGGGGTTTTCTTTGGGGACCCATAAGAGTGGCTTAAAATTATTCAACATTATAATTTATGATTGTTTTTCACTCTCTGACGAATTGTGAACAATATACTGAAACACGGAATTATTTGTAACATATTATCGCGTTTAAATATTAGATTTACAGAAAGCTGAATTTTCCCCATGTTAAATCAATGGGAAACTTCATGGTCTCAGCGCCACCCCTAAACATTAACCGATTTTGCTCAAATTTAAAGGAGATTTCTTTTCGGGGCATTCGAACAAAACTGGAGGGTGCAGTAGGGAAATTCGAAGAAAAAAAATCTGCCCGCTTCGCGGGCACATTCTCATGGCGCGCTTCGCGCGCGGCTCGCTCGCAAGTTTGAGCACGCCTAGGGCGCGCGACTGTTGGATGTCGCGCTTCGCGCTCGATCATATATTTATCGCGCGCTTCGCGCTCGATTATGTATTCACCTCGCGCTACGCGCTCGGGCGTATTTGCATCGCGCTTTACGCTTAGCTCCTCTAGATTTTTGAACTTCGTGTTCGACTTCGATAAAAAGAAAAAGTTTGTTTGCAAATATTATAAAATTATCAAAACCTCTACATATTAAGTGATTGTTAAATTTATTTTTATTTTAGACTGAAAAGGAACTTTATTTACTCAAGGTTCTATCGACCTTAAGGAACACATTCTCATCCAGACACTCGCGCTTCGCGCTCGATATTTGATTTGAAAATCCTTTGAACCGTATGATAGAAACAAAAAAGTTTGAGCGCACTTACGGCGTGCGATTTGGTAAATACACTGAGCGCGCACTTTGTGCTTCGTATTATATGTTCTTCATATACAAATTACTAAATTTGTATTTGATTTCAAATGAAAAGTAATGATATAATTCAGGCGACAAATTTTATTAGTTAACATTTTATTTTAGCTTGTGCCGTATATCAAAAAAGTTAATTTTTTCATTTTGAATATATTCTTACCACAAAAATTAATTACGGGTGTGTAAGTCTTTTTTGAATGCACAATTTTTGTTCATTTAGATGTTTTCGTACCTTGCATTGTTTTTTCAAAAATTTGATTTTTTTTACTGTCAATGTTATTTTTACGAATAAAACAAAAACTACGCGTCATATCAAAAAATGAATAATAAGAAATTTGTAGATCTTTTTTAGGTGCACAATTTTGGTGAGATAATCTTTTCTGGTATCTTGCATAGTTTTACAGCAAAATGGCTTTTTTGATTTTTCATTAATTTTTTGTGCGATCAAAATTTGAATTTTTTATTTTTCAAAAAATTCAAAAAGTTGTTATGAAAATATTATAGGGTGTTCAGGAATCAACGTTTTTCTCCTCTTGAGTTTTTTTTTCATATCGTGCGTTTTTCGGCTTAAAATGTTCATTTTCGTTTGTTTTTTGGAATTTTGAAAATGCTATAACTCCAGTAATTTTTTTTATCACAAAAAGTCATAAGAATATTTTGTTCGTCATTTTGCGTACTACTAATAACCGTACATAGAATTTTCAAATCTTTCAAAAAAGTGGTCTCAAAAATTTTCAAAATGTGCTCACTTTTTGGGTTTTCATCCAAAATAGCTGGTTAACGAACTCGTTCTCTATTTTTCGGCCATAAAAAAGTGTGCCATAGCTCAATCAAATCTGATCATTTTTTCGAAAGTTATTGTGGCTACAGACAGACAGACAGACTACAGACTACAGACAGACAGACACCTTCTTAAAAATCGTTTTTTTCTAGCTCAGGGGGTCTCAAAACGTCGAGATTTGATGAAAACCGACTATGTCAAATTTTACATAAAACCAATACCTTCTTATTAGAATGAGAATGTAAAAATCCACCAAGTATAAACAAGAACCATCCTAATGCCGCTAAGGGGTTAATATTTCACGACCATGCTTATTTGTCTTTATTTTTATCGTTTTCTAGCTGAAGAAAGATTCTTCATGCATTTCTAAAATCCAAAACTCTATTTCTCTGTAAACTATAATCGCAATTGGAAAATGCAAGATTGCCTTTATTGTAAAAGTAAAATTCATTGTTGTCTTAAATTTTTTTTTATGATGGCATCATTCGGTGTGTGCGTACGTATTAAAGCGATTATTTGAAACGCGACTAGAGTAAGGTAAAAATAATTAAGTGCGTAAATAATTATGTTTTTTCCATTTTGAAACTAAACTTGTAAACACCTCATGTTTGTGCAGGTGCTGTAGTCTGTACAAGTTCCAGAATACTTCCTTATCATTGTATCATTAAAGTTGTAAATGATACACATTTGCTGTTTTTTATTAAATTTTTCTATTTAGAACGTTTCTAATTTCTATAGTCTTTTTAAAATTAATACATAGAGCCATAAATAAATAAATATATTTTCACTAAGAAATTACTTGTTTTAAAGTAATTAGTAAATATTTTGGGAACTGCAATACCCCCCAATACTAAGTGGTATGGAAAGGAGCCAATTTTTAAAATTTTTCCAAAAAACTAGCCCCGTCAGTTGATTGAATTTTTCGAAAATTTGGGACCCATTCAGATGGAACATTAAAAATTGTTCAGTGTTGAGCTCACCTTTGCGATCCGAAACACAAAAAAAATCCTTTAGTTCTGACACGGAGAGAAATAGATAATAACTGTTAATACCTGGATAATAAATCGTAATAAATCTGTTATTTAACTATGGGACGACTATATTTAGATATTTAGATATAATATCCCCAGATATTAAGTTTTTTAATATCCGCGATATTAAATTTAAATATCTAAGATATTACCATTAGAATGAGAAGTTCAAAAACATGTAATATCTTGGATATTAATGTTTAATATCCTTGCTATTACATTTAAAAATCTCAGATATTAATGTGGAATATCCAAGATGATAAACTTAATTATCTCGGCTACTACTGTTTATTATATGAAATTTTAAACAGTAATATCTTATATGTTTTAAATAACTATCTACGGTACTAGGATCTGTTTATAATTATATTCTTAATTTAAAATGAATCAATTTGACTGTCTAAACAATGTAATTTCGATCTAAATATACCATTAAACCATTTCCCTTTCAGGGTAGGCGTGACACTACCCGATTCGGGTAGTATTTCTAGGTTTTTTCTTGTAGTTATAAATAACTACAAGTGTGGGCTCACCACACCCACGATGTGCCAACAGCACTCATGTCAGTATTCTTGAATGGTCACCCATCCAAGTACTAACCGCGTCCAACGCTGCTTAACTTCAGTGATCTGACGAGAACTGGGTTTTTCAGCGTGGTATGGCCATTATTTTATGGAATAAAATAATTCATTTTGGTCGACACTACATTGATAGATCAGTCAAAATGACTAATTCAGATTAAGAGTATAGTATAAACAGAAATAATAAATAAATGAAAATTAATTTTATAAAAAGTAGGGAACAATTCAAAATTTTTATTAAAAATTGAAATACAAATTTTTTTAATCATCATTCGTCACAGTCTGTGACGACGTACATTTTATCATTGGAGTGTTTATACCTAAGTACCGGACGATACTTATGCAAATCTATTTGCTTAACAAACTGAGTTCTTTTAGTTTGAACAACCTCGTAAGCGAAGAAATGTTCATAGAATGACATTGTTTCCAAAATTGTACAGAAAAATAATACATCTTCGGTTCGATGAGAAGTCAAAATTTCTTTGATTTGCCCGAATGTCAAAATGCTGAAATATGCGATAGTTTATTTTTTACGGTGATTTAGGACAAGGGAAATCAAAAAAGTACCCTTTCTATGACAATAGGAATTCCAGAAGCAAGCCAAATGCCCGAAACAGATGTGGTTGAACGAAGCAGGGCCGTCTCAACGTCTTCAAGATGAATTTACAGAGCCGGTCCTCAGAAAATCGAAACCCAATTGCGAATATTAACCCGATTACGAATATTTTCGAAAGAAAAAAATTTTTTAAATAAATTTCATGTTCATAAATCTTCATAAATATTCATAGAAGCGTAATTTTTCGAAATGAAAAATTATTTTAAGAATTCCCAAGAACCTTTACAACATTTTTATATTTGTTTTGAAAGCTTCAAAAATCCTTAAGAAACTTGAAAATTTTATCTCAAATGTAACAAAATCTATATTTCGTTCTACATTGTTGGAAACCTATGAAAAACTTAACTTATTTTGAAAATATTTTCAGGACTTCTAAATATCTTTTTAAATAATTTGAATGTTTCCTGCAAATTGAAAGTAATTGCCTTTACATTTTCTAGATTGTCCGAATTGTCGCAGAAGATTGTAGAAACTTTAAAGGGAATTTTTTTCCGGTATATATTTTTTCAGATTTCGAAATAAAATTTGCAAGCTTTTTAAAATACATTTGATAAGTTTAAGGAGAATAAAAAAATGTTCCTAATATTTCTACGTAAAGTGAAATGATTTTTTATTTTAAGTAATGCATTTCAAAAGATAAAATTGAAAAAAATAAAACATTCGAAAAGATTTTCCAAATTCTGGTGAAGGAATGTAAAAAATTTAAAGTCACCTTTTTCTATTTCGCAGGATTTTGAAAAAAATTTTAGGAACAATTCGAATAATTCTAAAAGATATGTAAAAGTTCTGGAAAAAATTCAAAAATTATTCACAGTTTGAAAATATTCCTGAATATTGTAAGCAAATTATGTATTTTTTTAGATTCAGAAATAAAATTTGCAAGCGTTTTAAGATATTTGATAGGTTTCAGGAGAATGAACAAATCTTACTAACATTTCTACGGAAATTGAAATGATTTTTTATTTTGACTAATGCACTTAAAAAGATAAAATTGAATGAATGAAACATTCGAAAATTATTTTATTATTATTATATTATTTTATTTTACAGGATTAACAAAAACTTTTAGTAACAATACGAATCATTCTAAAAGATATTTAGAAGTTCTGAAGAAAATTGAAAAATTATTTACAGTTTGAAAATATTCCGAAAAATTCTAAACCAATTTAAAATTTTTTTTAGATTTCAAAATAAAATTTGGAAGCTTTTCGAGAATGTGCATAGGTTTGAAGATAATAAGAAAATTTTCTGCAGATTCATGGAGAAATTAAAAGAATTTTTTAAGAATATTTTCCAAATTGTCGAAATATTATCTAGAGAAAATTTAAAGGCACTTACTTTCAATTTGCAGGAAACATTCAAATTATATAAAAAGATTTTTAGAAGTTCTAAAAATATTTTCGAAATAAGTTAAGTTTTTAAAAGGTTTCCAACGATGAAGAAGAAAATATAGATTTTGTTACATTTAAAATAAAATTGTCAAGTTTCTTAAGGATTTTTGAAGGTTTCAAAACAATATAAAAACGTTGTAAAGATTCTTGAGAAAATTTTTAAAAAAGCTTCATTTTGAAAAATTACGCTTCCATGAATATTTATGAAGATTTCTGAAACATTAAAAAATAATGCGGATTGCACAAACAAATTGGAGTCAGTTTAAGCTTTCAGATGCTTTTTATTAGACATTTCGGAGATTTTTTCGATGCGAGTTTCAATAGAAAAAGTGAGGGGCCTCGACTTTTGGACCCGACTTTAATTCTTTTATTCCTTTATTAAAATGAGTAATTTTAACTTTGAGGCTAGAACTTGAATCCAATACCCTAAAACAGATATTTCAAATTATGTGATCTTTAATATTTGGATTTCAAATTATTCAATTTGAATCAATTCAAGCAAAACATTGTCGGCTATAATCTTATTTTAATTTCCTAAACCAACTTCCAAAGATCAATAAGACGTGTTGGGAAACGAGAATTGACACATATGTAAAAATGTCAATTATAAAAAGAAAAAATCTTACACTCATTGTTTTCTGTTTCATCTAATAGATTTCGATTTTCTTTTTCATCAGCATTGATCGATTCCACACTATCTTGCGAATCTGATTTCTTATTCTAAAAATAAATCGTATATTAGTGTTTTACGTCCTAATCTCAACTTGAAGTTTATCGACTTCACTGTCTAAAAAAATGTATTTTAAAAATAACTTTTGATATGAAAATTAATTAATACAAAAATAAAAACTCGTATACCGATTGTAAAAAATCATTGAATTTTTTCAAAAACTTGACTCTTGGACCTATTTCCGGTATCAGATCACGAATATCTCGTTCCTCCAAGAACTTCAACGAGTCTAAATCGATTTTATTCTCTAAAATGAAAGCAAATGATTTGACTTCTTGTTAATTTTTTACAAACGAAAGATTTAAAAAGTTCTAAAAATTTTCTGTTGTGACATAAAAATAAGGTATTAATATGTATTTTCGTGACATTTCAAAACGACGTTCTCAAAATTAAGATTTTAATTTTGGCTTTCTTCTATGTTTTGTTAAATTAACAAACTTTTTGGGTAATTGGAATTTCTGGATAGTAGAATCGTCCACTTATCAACTTTTCAGCAAACTGCTTACTGCATCCAAATCCATACTGCTATAAATTAAATAAAAAGATTTTAATAATCTAAAAATATAGCAAAAAAGTCTATTTTAACGAATTATGTTAGGAAAGTGTAATAGGTCTAAAAGTTGATATTTTTAGGTTAGGTTTGTCTTGGTCTACAATATTTTTTAGACATCATCTTGTACTTAGGTATGGAAAATACAGCTTCCCAGGACTATGCAAAGATCGCTATATATCTTCTATACACAGAAGCACACACAGTGTAATCTAAATTCTGATCAATAACGCGATCAACGTGATCAATGATTGAGCCAACGCCGTTTGATTCTTAAAGCTCCAAATCATGACATGATGGCCGCGAATATTTAATATCTGAGATATTAAAGGTTAATATCTCCGATTATAAGGGCTTTTAATCTTTCATGCAATTATTCTATAATATCTCAGATTTTAAATGTTAATATCTCAAATTATAAGAACATTAATATCTATTGTTATTAACACGTAATATCTCCAAAAAGGAGATATTTTACGCGATAATAGCTGGATGTTATGTGATAAAATTCAGATTTTTAATATCTAGTTCTTAATATCCAGTTTTCTCCGTGCGAGCTTCATGGAAATCAGCTAGTTTTTTCAATTTCAACAAATTTGGCCAAGTTGCATAAAAAAATCGTGATTTTTTATTTTTAGACCTCAGCTTTGTGATCAGAAACCCAAAAAACTCTTCAGTTTTGAATCTTACAGAAATTCGTCAGTTTCTTTAATTTTCTGAAAATCGGGGCCATTGGGATCGAAAATTTGAAATTATTCAATTGTAACCTGCCATCCAAGGCTACGTTGTTATTTGTATTATTTAATATTCAACATCCACATCCAACTACCAACTTGATGCGAGAAATGTATTATCATAACTATAAAATCAGGTCCAAAATAAATAGCTAATTCGTCATAAGGTGGTGTCTCCAGCCACAATTCTCTAACCCAAATTTTATAAAAATGTCGCAAGAATTTCCGGCTTTGAATAAAACTTCCTAAACTTAATCTTCACAAATTACACTAAAAAATTGGAACTTCTAGTAAAACTTCTTCAATATACGTACATAATGTGGTTTAAAAATTAATTCGGTGCGTTTACTTTGATGTCTTGTAACTCTTGGTCAAACTTGAATTCCGCCCACCGGGAGGTAAAAAATCATCAGTGAATGCAATGGTGTCTGACAAGGAACATTTGAGATACTGCATTCTTTTTGCATTCCAATTTATAAAAATGCAGCTGAGGCAACCGAAATTAATTGGTCAGCCTTAGAAGAAGGTCCGATGACACATAAAATAGAGTAGAAACTACCCTAATAGCACGGAACGTTCCAGGAACGTGTAAAATGTCCACCGCTTGGGAACGTTCCACTGGAACATTCCAAACATAATTTAACGTTACTGTTATTATTATCAATAAATATTCCGCAAACCGTAAGTGATAGGTCGAAATCGATGTCAGTTTATGATACGGATATCATATTATAGTGTAGTATATGCGGTACTCAAAACTGAAAAATGACATCTATTCTCACCTATCTCTTACGGTTTACGAGATAATTGTTGTTAAAAATAACAATAGTTGAAGGTTCCCCTCAGGTCCCAGTGGAACGTTCCACTGGATCGTTCCCAAGAGGCGGATATTTTACACGTTCCGGGAATGTTCCTGGAACTTTCCGAAAGTTTCACAATGGTGATTTTTGAATTGGAATGCAAAAAGAATGCAGTATCTCAAATGCTCTTTGTCGGAAGCGATTGTATTCACTAATTATTTTTGAGGTCAAATCCACAGGGCCGCCACCTAACAGATTGTGTTTTGAAGTTCAAGGTTTGCCCTTCAAAACTACCTTAGGGCGGGATAAAGTACAAGTTTGACCAAGAGTTACAAGATATCAAAGTACAGGGCTACAGGCACCGAATTAATTTATAGACATAGATAATACTTAGGAACGGTGATAATCGAACGCGTTGGAATATGTAAAATGAAAGGATGTTCAACGCTATTCAACCCTACGCTCTTTGGTCAATTTCAGAAATTTTTTAAATCATCGAAAATCGGAAACGTATTTTTTTTTTAAATTAATTATTTGAAATTTATAGGATTTATATACTCACAAACAGTAAATAGCGACAGCAGAGGAATTACGAACTTCATTTTTGATTGTTTTCTTCGTTACCAAAGACGAGAAGTACGTCGTAGACAGAGCTATATGATTTTTGTTCTAACAACTCACTTCTAATTTTTCAGAAACATTCATATGCTGGAGAAACCTGCACAAAGGAGCAAATACACGAATAATGAACAACCAACAAAAAAGTTGCGCCTTTACTTCTGCTAAGATTTGAGGACTGTAGACCACTTCGGAATAAATATTAGACACTTTGACAAATTCAACATATTTTTTTCCTGTCAAATTCCAGACATTGTATGTTGCGCAAATATTACACACACTTTTCTAACAATAAGCATAAAGAACAATGATAACTTCTAAATTTCGGCATTGACTTCGGATAAGATAAAGTGTACACTTTTAGAGCCACTTGGTCCTGAATGGGCACGTGATCTTGGGGAGACCAGATGTTTCTTTATTTAGGCGCAGGGCCGCTTCTAGACATCCAGCGCCCGGGTGCAGTGTATAATTGCCGCCTTCCCTCCTCCCTAAAAACCCTAGTATTTTCCTTGTCCATAGACCATTCAAAATTGATTATCATAAATTATAAAAATCACAAAAATTAATATTCATAATATTTATAGTAATGAGTATTAATTATAATTATTATGGTAAATAGAAAATAAACAAATAATAAATAACACATTTATTATTGCGTTACATGTTGCTACTTCCAGATTCGACTGCTGTAACATCAGACTTACTACGTTGATATTAGATAAGATTTTATGCCAAATGACAACTGAGCATGAAAATTAGAAGCTTTTGTCTTTAGTAGTTAAACACTGCGCTTAATTTTGAGCACAGTGGTCTTCCTGAGTTTACATTTATTTCTATTAATCCACTGTAAATTTTACCTACGCTGGAGTAAACTTGGTGTTTTCCGAGAATTGACGCCGCACGGCGGTTTCCGTTGAGAGGAGCCGCCGGGCCGAAAGGGTACGCCGTCTTTGGTCACTCATGCGTAAAAAAACAGTAACATAGCGATAAAGCGCAGTACTCTAACGGCCTAACTGGATAACTGCGTCATATTGCGTCATTTCACTCTCATTGTTCACACGGGCCTGATGTTTACGTTCGTAGTTCCTGGATTCGAGTCCAAGGCCAGAACCGAAACCGTCCTTAAATCCAGGTTCGAGTGTATTTGATAAAGAAATCGTTTCACTGTATCTGTTCTATTTGACCAACATGTATCAGATAGCGGGTTTACTGTAAATCTCGAAAGATACTTACAAAAAATTTGTCATCTTTCAGTTGCCACCGAAAAAAAATCATATACCTGTTGCATAATTCCAGAAAAGTCAACAGCGTCAATACTACATTTTGCAGAATCATTTACAGCAAGATTCAAACTGTGAGGAGAACAAGGAACATAAAATGCTCTAGGGTACGTTAAAGTCGAGTATTCTCTTCTGAACACCTTTGTGTTTGCTTTCATGTTAGTACGGTTGTTGTAGCTTTGACCCTAAACATCCTAAACGCTTAAGCCATATTACTATAATTTATTTACAACATGCGCAAGTCCTTCACCTCTTTGTTCAGTGACTTGATGAAAGCCAAGAAAACACTCACGCATCTCGCATATTTAGTTCAACAAATCGGACAACTAATGTTATTCGTTCAACGCGAATAATGAATGATTAAAGTTATTATTTTATTTCAAATAATATTTCCTGAATACGCTGTCATAGTTCTACTATATTGTTTAATTTGAACACGCTTAATATGCTCACTCAATAGGTGGTCAAATTTAGCGATCATTTCAATTGCTTTTAAAAAGTTCCCATTATTAGAATCATAAAGACAATCAGATAATCCGAGGAGAGCCAAATTTTGTCCCACTAAGAATTATAATTTGTATAGCATATGCGTTCAATGACCATTCAATCTAGAGACAAATATTATTTAAACTAATAATTATTGCACTTTTAGTCCGATTACTGCAGCTAACACTGCCGTTTTAATATACTGATTCACATTGTAGAGCTTTTATGCTTTTATTCAACTCGAATCTTATCCTAAACTATCTTACATCATTTGCCGCACAAGTGACATTTTCTTTACTTGTTGTCTTTCATATGACATCAGAATGGCCACCAAATTTTAAATTGAATCAACCCGAGATGCCAAAAGAAGAAAATAACAGCTTACCTTTTTAAACATACTAACTCAGCAATGTGCCACTAATAACCACCCAACAACATACCACTTACCCGCATTTTCTCTTAAATCACAATTTAAAAAAAAACTTTTTCTCCATCCTATCTGTCAAATTTTAATTTAACAACTTCCCTTACCAAAAAAAAAAACTAAATTTCTCTTACTACTCTGCATAACTTAGACCCTCTTACAGCTCAAGACATACAAATTGAAAGATCATAGGCGGTACGTTAGACCACACGTCCACGGTATCGTCACAATTTTATTTTTCTGTTTTAATCTGTTGAAAGTATTGAAAATAAAATATCTCACACACAAACAAACTTCAACTTCACGCGGGTACCCCAGAGTACGGAACGCAGCCGTCCCAGAAAAATTTTACATCCAGATTATCCCCCATTTGAACCGTCAGTATCTACAGAAATTTCAAAGCACTCAATTTTTCCAACGCTCAAAAATGAAACGCACTTGTAACTTGACTCTTGTCATGCAGCCCTTTGTCAAAAAAAAAATCAGTCTGACTCTAGTGCCTCAAGAAGTCAGTCGACTATTAGAAAATAGGGAAAGAACCAAATTAAAAATTTTACAGTTTGATTATTTTTCCAGAAACTTTGTCTCTCTAGATAGATAGATAGATAAACATTTATTCTTCAGCCTATTGGCCTTAAAAAATTGACTTGCTTACACTTTCATTTTTTTTACAGAATTTTCTTAAAAATTACCCTTAAAACTAACATGCTTTAACACCTTATCTCTACCGCCGCTCGCTCTCATCGTCTTGCCTTCCTCGCTTCGCCTCGCCTCGCACGCATGTCCCTACTTTCTCGCTTTGCCTCGCATTACCAAACTCTGCCTCCGCGGCTTATACCTAATACTTATCTACTATTTACAATATTTACATTTACTTAAATTTACTTCCTCCTCTATTTACAATCTTTCCTTCTCCATTCCTCTTCCTCCTTCCTTCTCTTCTTCTTCATCTTACCCAAGACTCCCTTCACCCATGCTACTGCCCGTTTGTCCCCCCTTTCATGCATCAACACCAACATGCTTATCCCACTTCTTTACACCTCTACGCACTCCTCCAGCCAGTGCTCCACTCTTGCCTCCCCCTTCCCACATAATTCACACATGCTCTTTTCCCTAGCGAGCCAGAACCTCTTAAAACCCTCCATGCACCCACATTTCATCCTCGCTATGAGTTCCTGACTTCCTTTCTCACACAAATATTGCGCTCTCGCCCTTGGCATAATCCACACAAAGTTCCCATTAAACCTTGTCTCTCGTATTCTCTCTTCCCCTGCCGTCTCCTCACTCTCCATCGCTTTTTTCTTAACCAACTCATATACCTTCCTTCCTTCCTTCCTCATGCATCCTTCTCACTTCATCCATCTGCAGTCCATTCGTTCTAAAATACCTTTCTCTTTCAACCTTCATTTTCCCACCCCCTCTCCTGTTCTCCTTCTCCCACCAACACTCCCTAACCAGCTTACTTCTCCCCTCTTCCAAAAATTTCTCCTCACATTTACACGCCCGACTCCCCGCTAGAATTCCTACACTCGTTCTCCCCGTCTCCCTCCTGACAATGTAATTAGGCGTGTTCCTTGCCAACCCCAGTGTCTACTTTACATACCTCTTCTGTGTGCTATTTACCTCTTCGCTTTCCTTCCAGCCCCACACCTCTACTCCATACAATGACAAACTCATCACTAGTGAGTCAAACAATTTCATTCTCCTTCCAAAATCATCTGCGAATAACTTCTTTCCCAACCCCCACACCTGCCTCATCGCCACATTTGCCCTCCTCACTCTCTCTTTTATGTGACCATCCACTCCGCCATGCCTCCGAAACAAGAAGCCCAGGTACACAAACTCTTTCACCTCCTGCACCGCCTTTCCCTTCCACTTCCACTCCCCTCCCTTATCCCTTCCCCTCCTTTTCTGAACACCATAACCTTGGACTTTTCCGCATTCAGTTCTAACCTGTTCTTATCCAGGTATCTTCTCAACCTCTTCATCATTTCCTTTAAGGCCTCCTCGCTTTTTGCCAACAACACTATATCATCTGCACACGCTAGTGACCAAATTCTAACCCCTCCTATCCTGACTCCTCCTACCAGTCCGGTCTCCAGCTTACTTTCCATATCCGCAATTAAAATCGCAAAAAGCGTTGGGCTAAGCGGACACCCTTGTCTTAACCCCCTATCCATCCAGAATCCCTCCGAAATCCCCTGCCCACCTCTTACCTTATCTTTGGTCTCTTCATATATCTCCCTTACCCTCTCGATCAGGCCTCTCTCCGCTCCCCTATCCTCCATCGCCTCCCACAAACTCCCCCTATCCACCCAAGGAAACGCACCTTTTAGATCCACAAAAAACGCGTACACTCTCGACCCCTTCTTCGCTAATTCTCTATCCACCACGTGCTGCAGAACGTAGATATTGTCGATAGTTCTCCTACCTGCCCTAAAGCCCGCCTGCGTCTCCGGCAATATTTCTTTCCCCTCGACATCCTTCCGCAGCCTCTCCGCCACCACCATCGCGTATACTTTATACGCCGTATTCATTAGCGTAATCCCTCTATAATTTTCCTGCCTATGCTTATCTCCTTTTTTGTACAGAGGCACTATTAACCCTTCTCTCCACCCTCGTGGGAATCCCTATCCCCTCCATAGTTTCTTCACTACCTCCTTCAGCCTCTCCCTAACCTCTTGTGTACTAAACAGCCATGCTTCGTTCTCTACCCTCTTTCTCCACGTCCTACACCCACATTCTCTCGTCTACTCTTATTTTCCGATATCCTACCTTCGCTGATCTCCCTTCTCTCCTCTCCTTCCTAGCCCTGCCGTACAGCATTCTCTGCATATCCCTTTCCTTTCTCATCAAATCGTGAACGATGAAAACTCCCTCAGCCTTTATCCTATTCTTATTTTGCATTACCTCCAACTTTTCTTCCCAACTCTCCAACTCCACAATTGCTACTTCCTTCTTCTTTCTTGCCTCCAACTTAATTTTCCCTACCCTGCCTTTAACCCACCCTATGCTCTGTAGCAGCGCTTCCACGCCCTCCCTTTCTTCTCTGCTCTTTAGCTTCAACCCTCTTATCACGATATTATTTCTCCTGTCTGCCTTCTCTTTTCTCTCCATTCTCAACTCCATTGCCCTTATCCTTTCCCTATCCGCCCTCTGCTCCTTTTCATTCATACGCTCTACCACTTTCTCTTCTATCATACTCTCTACCCGTTTCCAAATACCCCCACCCCTGTCTCCTACTTCCATTTCCGTCCTGCCCTCCACCTTCTCAAGTCTTTTTTCCGTCCTTTCCTTCCACACCATAATCTCCTCTTCCATCTGCTTTATTTTAACTTATTTTTCTTTGCATTCCCTATCTAACCCTTCTACTCTCTCCCTCAGCTCTTTTACCTCCTTTTCCCATTTTGCATCTCTAATTCTCAAGTCCTCCCTCATGCCTTCCATCTGCTCCTTAGTCCCCCTTACGTCCTCCCTGAGCCCCCTGATCACGCCTACCAGCATCCCGAGAGCTTCCTCCGAATCTCCCTCCATTTTTCGGGGGGGGGGGGGGGACCTACGCGTTATCCCGCTTTTTTTAAACGGGCTCTCAACCTCGCTCTTCTCCGGACTCTCTTGGCTGCCTCTCTTCCTTTTCAAGAGATCCTCCCCGTCACTTGCGCTCGACGCTCTCTCCCTTAACTTCTCGCTTTTTACCTAAATCTCACCTCACACCTACGCTGAAACTTACTTCGTATCTTCCCAATTCACCCCACACCACCCTACTCACCTCCTAGGCTTGCACCTTCACACTCCACTCACACCTTCCACACAAATTCTCTAAAATCCTCTCACCACCTGTCACTGAACACGTTCTCACTACCGCCACCAACATGCAAGTCCGACTTTGTCTCTGTATACAAACATATTCATAAAAGATTTTATAACCACGTAACTAAAGTGTAATTTGGAAATTGACAGAAAATGGAAGAGCCTGCAGCCTGTTTCAAAAAGATGAGATTTTCTTTTTTTTATACCAATTTATATTAATTTCTGCTGAAGTAAAATTTTTCTTCATGTAATGATAGGATTGGGGGGAGGGGGTCATCTTTAAAGACACTGAGGTGTTTGAAAACTCGAAAATTAAACTGACGACGTCTTCCTTCACGCGTTATTTTCAAAGATTCCTAAATGAATTTTTAAACTCTCCCAAAAAAATTATAATATTGCAGTTCAATTAATATAACTATTTTAATATTTCCAAGCAGAAGCGCATTTACTATATATATTCATATATAACTGTTTTGTCGAATTTAAAGAACTTTTTGAAGAAAATTATAATGCTTCACAAAATTTCAAAGATTTTCAAATATTTTAATGTTTTTTTCCGCTCTCTATTCGTAGGAATTTTCAATTGATTTCGAACGTTTCGAAGGAATTTCAAAAATTTTAAAGAAATCCTCACATGTTAAATCTTTTTGAGAATTGCCAGGGGTAACAAATTATAATATTGCAGTTCAATTATTATAACTATTTTAATATTTCAAGGAGGAGAAAATTCAATATATGCCTATATATAACTCTTTTTCAAATTGAAAAAAAAAGAGTTATTGGTTCCTCGTTTAGAGGTAGGCCGGTATTCGGCAGATGAGCACATATTAACTCTTATCTAATATAACGCCGCTGATGGCTGGTAACCTTCTCAGCATAAATCACCAACCATTTGAGACTCTCGGTTTCCTTTCTCTGTCCTCCCCCCCCCCTCCCCACCCCAGTAACAGAAGTTTTGGTGGGACTGACGTTACAACTAGACTCTCCACCGTCCGACGAATAATCTATTAACTTGGACATGATTTCGGCTCGCAAAACAAATCTCGCACATAAAGGTGATAGTTGGGTGTACAATCTAAACATGAATAATACCAACAATAAAGTAGCCTCGGAATGGACTGAAATTTTGATTGACGCAATGCATACACACGGTAAACGTAAAGTTCGAGTTTCAGGCGATGAATGGAGACTGGGTGTTAGGAATGCTAGAGGAGTGAATGATCTTAAAGTAAGAGAACTACGAGAAACTATGCATGCTAGGAAACTAGATATGTTATGTGTACCTGAGACGAAGAAAAAGGGTTGCGAAAGTAGAAATATAGAAAATGGGGTGTTGAAAGGCGGTTTTGAAATATGGTCAGGAGTAGGTAGTGAATCAAATCGTAGTCAAGGGGTCGGTTTAATTATGAATGAAAAAGCAAGACAGCATCTCAAAGGTCAAGGATATGTATCGCCCAGATGGCTGTAGGTTAGAATGATACAGATACAGAAAGGGTGCTAGGTAATTTTGGGGATCCAACAAGAAAAAATTATAACGGGGAAAAATGAGTTAGCTTATGCTTAGAAAAGGGCCTATTTATTACCAATACTTGGTTTCGACATAAAATGATCCACACGTACACCTGGTGTAAAGGAAATAACCGCAGTGTTATTGACTTCGTTATTGCGGATGAAAGACTAAGAGGACTACTATCTGTTTAAAAAATCCTGGCCCCTCTACAAATCATTGAATAACTCAATCAAAAAAAATCGCTTAAAAAAAGGAAAAACAACTTGTCAATCCTCATTTTATTACGAATAAGTACAATATAATTTGATCGCGATGCGTCCATAACTTTCGATGCAAATTTGCAGTGAAGGTGAAAAAACGTGGTTAAAAGCACCTTTTATAACTTGGTCAACTTTCGACCGTTCTATTTCATGGAAAAATGCATTAATTCTTTTGAAAAAAATTGAGTGGTTACCTTGAAGTTTTATTAATGAGTATATTTTTGAAAAATTCGAAAATATTTATAACTTTGGTGTCGGCAGTAAATAAAAGCTAAGGATGCTAACTCAGCTTCTATTCAAGGTGGAAGGCTCCACTGAGGCTTAAAAATTTCCAAACAAATCAACAAATTCAATGGTGGGGTTTTAAAAACAGTTTATTACATCAATAACACGCTATCGCACATTATGGTTTTCCGTTTTTTTTGGGACTGGAGGCACAAAATAAGTCGATGATACCCTCAACAGGTTCCAGGGTATCGATGTCCCGCTTGATCCTTCCCTCATATAGTGTCTTTTTTTTCTTCAACTTTCGTACATCTGGTAGAATGTGCCGCGTGGGTCAACTGACTTTGACAATAGTGGACGGTAACCCCTTCAACGTTTCGATTTCAATTGAGGTCGACTACCGTAGAAAAAAAAACAGAAAAAAAAATAATAAGCGATAGCGTGTTATTGATGTAATAATATATAATAATGTCGTACGGCGGTTGTAGGAAGAAAATTTGGTGATGCATGGTGGAATGATGAAATTGAGGTAGCCCAAAAAGAAAAGAAAGAAGCGCACAAAAAAACGCTGAATATCACAGGTCTTAGCGATGAGGAGAGAAATAGACTGAAAATGATTACAGGCACAAAAATAGGAAAGTTAAACGACTAGTCAAGGAGAGTGAAGATAAAATCAGAATAGAAGAAGAGAAGAAAATAGAAAACGGGTTTGAAGGAATTATGAAACCATTATATAAACAGATAAAGGAAAGTAAAAGTGCAGAGTTTGTCAGCATGAGAAACAGCAAAGGTGAAATGCTATATGATATGGACAGGATAGTAGACGCTTTAAAAGACTCTTTCAAAGAACTATTAGGAGGTGAAGATATAGGGTAACAGAACTGTGACATGGAACATAATGCATCAGAAAATCCAATTGAACTGTGTCACTGAGGTTAGAGATATAATTAGGAACTTAAAAACCGGTAAGGCTGCTGGTGTATATAGTATTAGCGCTGAAATGCTTAAATACGGTGGCGAGTACATACCTCACAGGTTGTGCGAATTGATAAATTTATGTATCGAGATGGGAGAAGCCCCAGACGATTGGAGAACAGCGATTATCGTACCAATATACAAAAGAAAGGGAGATAAAGGCAACTGCAGTAATTACAGAGGTATCAGCTTACTGAGTACCGTAAGTAAAATATACTTAAAAATACTTATTCGTAGGGTAATGGAAATCACAGAAGAAAATATATGGGAAGTTCAAAGTGGATTTATGCGAGGCAGATCATGTACAGATAAGATATTTACCTTAAGACAGATCACAGAAAAAAGCTTGAGAGTAGGAAAGAAAGTTTTCTGTGCATTTGTTGACCTAGAAAAAGCATTTGACAAGGTAAATAGAAGTAAACTTTGGGAAGTCCTTAAAGAGTACGGAGTCAGTGGATGGCTCCTACAAGCAATAAAAACAATATAATATATATAACGGAAAAATCTGGGTTTTACAGGGTATTTAAATCAGTTGTTGCTCAAATCATCGACGGAAGAACCTTTTTTGGTACTTAGTTCCAAATTTAACTATTTCGTTGGGAATTTTTTATAAATACTTTTTGTAACTGAACATTTAAGTATTCCATGTTTGGTTGAAATTTCATCTTCTTGAGTTGAAAATTCAATTCTGGTTGAAAATTTCTGCATTTTGCTGCAACTTTGTCTTTTGTGGTAGAATATAAATTTTCTTGGTGATAGATTCACCTCTTTAATTTAAAATCAAACTAACAGTTTGAAAATTCCTTTCAAAATTCAAATATTTGTTCATTTTGTTACAAATTTATCTTTATCGGTAGAAAATTAATCTTTTTGGTCAAAAATTCATCTTTTTGGTTGAAAATTCATTTCTTTTGTTTAAAAGTATTATGTTTGATTAAAAATCAGTTTTTTTAACTGAAAATTTAACTATGGTGGAAAACTTTTGTTTCTAAATGAGAATTAAAATATTCCATTTTTCCTAGAAAATGTTTCCTTTTTAGTGTTCAATTTAAAAAAAAAAATTCGAGATACAAAATTAAATAACAATGATTCTTTATTTTTTGTAGTAGCTATATAATTTTTGCTTCAGAATTCAACAGTTTGTTTGCACTTTTTTCTCTTCCTTGACTGAAAATCTTTGTCGGTTGAAAATTCAACTCATGTTGAAAATTCGTCTTTTTGGCTCAATTCGACAGTTTTTGATTAAAAATTGAAACCTTTTTTGGTTGAAATATCAAATACTCCATTTTTTGTTTAGAATTTCTGTTTTTTGCAATGTCCGCGACAAAAGAGTTGAACTTTTAACAAAAAAGTTAATTTTAACCGAAACATAATCATTTAACCAGACGGTTGCATTTTTTAAGAAAACAAAATTTTTTAATCAGATTTTTGTATATTCAAGTCAAAAAGACAAATTTTCAACAAAACGGTTGCATATTCAACTTCGTCGCATTCTGTTTCATATCCTCTATGTCTTGAAATTGTTTTCCTATTAGAGGATACCTCAATTCGGAAAACAGCTAGAAATCACTGGGAGGCAGGTAAGGGCTGTATAGGGGCTGCCGTCGTTGCGTAAGGCCGTGTTTCACCAGAAATTGCTGAATAAGCTGCGATGAATAGGACCCAGACGCCACTTGGCAAGTACTCTTTGTTTACCGTCTGACTTTCTGGAGCATATTAATGGTGGACAACGCCTTCCTGGTGAAAAAAACAGTGAGCATCGCCTTCATGTGAAGAGTGGGCCTTTGTATCAGGGACATAGCCATAAAACCATTAATCATCTCTGGTTTGAAGATTTACGGCTTGTTTCTTAATGATTCCAAATTGTTCTAGGCGTCTTGCACTCGATAGTTATTTTAGTCTTTCGTCAGCAGCCGTGGATCGAATTTTGCAGCCACGCGGGTCATCCCAAAATCTTAGCTGGAAATATCCGAAACAATAGTTTTTGGAATCCCGAGGTCTTCCTCTATCTCTCTGTCTGTTAAGCGACTATTTTTGTTAATAACCCTTGTATTTTCTGCATTGAGTCTTACTCTTAGACTCATCACCACACACTTTCCGAATCATAACAATGGTTTTCGTACATGAATGACCAACTCTATGCCAAAATTGAATACACGCTCTTCGTTCGGTGCGGTCCGTCATCCTGAAATGCGGCGCGTATGTGCTTAGACGTTTACGCATCTGAGTACGCTGATTGACTAGAGAATTGTAGGTCCGTATCCCTAGAGGCCTCAGAGCGTTCCTCTTTACGTGGGAAATACCTGTTTTTGACAATAGTACAACTAGGTACTTAGAAAATAAGATCAGATACTTTACGGACAAGCCTCGTATGGGCAATTTTCAAATAGATGCCCTAGTAGCAACGTCTGCCTTGTATGCCAGAGGCCAGAGTCTGGCTCAGAATCTGCTCCCTGTAGTCGAACAGACTGGCGGGAGAAATGATTAGACCAGACGAAGAACAGAATCTGGAGAATAAAGGAACCAGACTCTGGTATTTAGTGTAAACACTAGTAATTAATGTAGAATATAAATAATGAAATTGAAAATCTAGCAATTGGAAATTTGAACGATTGACAAGTATGAACAAACATGCAAGGATGCAAGTTTATACGACAACAGGTTATGTTTGTAATATTTCAGTGTGTCTCCTGGAATGTTGTGACGTCTCCGCAGTATATTCTCCCGTAAAGGGCTGAAATATAGTGTAAAACTATTACAGAAACCTATATAGTACCACTTTACGTTATTTTAATTTTGTCTGGTGTATATCATGACCAGTCTGGAACAGGATCTGCTATACCAGACTCTGGTGACAGAACAGCACGCCAAAGCGGAACCAGTCGGGCGCCAGGCTGCAAACAGATTCTTTTTCTGGCGCCCAGCTTGCGCCAGTCTGCAGTTATCTTGCTACTAGGGTGGCAATATCAAGTTCCTGGAAGTTTTTTCAATGATCCAGCCACTTTTTTAAAAATCCGCTTACGCTGAAATCGTTATCCTAAGCATTTCTTAGGTCTAAGCTCGACTATGGCTCCGTACTTTGAAACCCGAACACTAAATATTGTTCAGAAGTGATCCACAAATGCCATAAAGAATTCTTTAAATACCTCCACAAGATAACTTGCGGGAAATTTGTCCACCAGGTTCAAATTATATAGGAGCAGATCGGAATTACCATTTTATGTAGGAGATTCTATTTGAGCTCTATTTAAACTCTATTTAACCTCTATTTGAGTTATAACTGAACTCTAGTTGAACTCTATTGGAATTTCATTTGAGCGTTATGTTAACTGTGTTTGAACTCTATTTTATCTATATTAGAACTCTATTTGACAATATTTGAAGTATAAAATTGATTATTTTTTATTAAAACCTTGCCCGGTCGGTGCTTAATCGCTCATCATGTGGGTTTTGAAAAGAAACACACATTAAATTGTAAAAATTTATTGTACTTGAATTACACATATTTTCATTCTTTTCGTTAAAAAGTTCGAAGTTAAAAATTATTTCAAATATATTTTGGAAGTTAAATTTTAAAGGGCGTCAATTTTAAAAATTTAAAATACGGTCTGAAAGCCCTACCGTCTACAGCCAGATATTTATTACAAGCGCTCACATTTGCATGGGCTTTTGACCAAGGGAGAGGAAAACTGTAGAAAACCGAAACTCCTGAGCGCAGCTCGCTACCGACAGAAGAGTTTAGACATAAACATTCAATAGTATTGAGTGGAGAAAATGATGTTCAAGTATAGAAGGCATTGTTCCATTTTCACAAAAATAAATCTTAGCAATATCCTTTTTGTGATCGCTACCTCAATTTTTTAAGTGGGGATATTTGGGTTTGACAGTTGCATCGATATTGTGACTCCAGTCGGAGACGCTAAAAAAGAATAGGATTGTTGTTAAAAATGCCGTCAAACGAATAAATTGTGAATTTTTTTAATAAGATAACCAAAGTTTTAATCTTATAGATACAACTAAAATTTTCAGGAAACTTACAGTTTGAACACCACGCTACAAGTCTTGTGAATAATATCATGTACAATTGCTGGTTTGTTTGCTCCCGGTTTGCAGACACTTTCCACAACATTTCCCGATAATGATCTAAGTTTACCATCCTTTTGGCACATCGATGTTACAAGATCATCTAATGGTGCTTTATGTGCATAGTTCGCAGACCAAACCTTGGTAGCTATACCGTCATCATGCCCTAAATAATGGTGAATTATTTCATCCATCGCTTTATTGGGACCTGTTAAGTGGCAATCTGATCCGTGCATGTTTGAAAGAGCAATGTTAACAGGTTCCTCTAGTATTACTGAAGAAAGCGGAAGTTTGTCAGAAAAACCTGTAATTAAAAAATAGGGCAGAACGATAAAATAACAAATATGAATTTTCAAAATGATTGCAGGTAATCAAATTTATTGCTCTCTACAAACAAATATTATAAGCCCAACTTATCCTATGTCAGTCCACATATCATTATTTATAATAAGCGGAAGCGGAAGCCCTAGCAATAAACTTATTCCCTCTCGTCCCATTTCCTTATCGTCTTTAAATGGGTCCTTATCTCACACAAGGTGCCCCAGCACCCCTTTATCTCAAAACTTATCCTAGACTATCTTACATCATTTGCCGCACAAATAACATTTTCTTTACTTGTTGTCTTTCAGATGACATCCGGATGGTCACAAAATTTTTAATTAAATTAATCCGAGATGACAAAAGAAGAAAATAACAGCTTACCTCTTTAAACATACTAACTCAGCAATCTGCCACTAATAACCACCCAACAACATACCACATACCCGCATTCATTCTTAAATCACAATTTTTTCAAAAACGACTTTTTCTTCATCCTATCTGTAAAATTGTAATTTAACAACTTCATTTATCAAAAACAAAAACTAAATTTCTCTTACTACTCTCCTTACACAAAACATACCTTTATCGTCTCTAAATTCGTTCATATCTGCATAGCTTAGTCCCGGTTACAGCTCAAGACATACCAATTGAAAGATCATAGGTGGTCCGTTAGA
>CAKNYM010049581.1:0-14041 GCA_932195095.1 Andricus curvator
AAAAAGGAGTTGAACTGTATAATCTCTAAGTCGAAGCGTTATTCTTATTTCCTGGGTTGAGACCGTAAGAGCCCCTAACGCTTGGGTGATCCCGTTGCGTCGCCTTGTAAGCCTAAGCGGGACCTCAAAGCCCTCTCAATACGGCGCTATTGGCCGATATTTCTGACTCACTGATGCAGTTACTGCCCGTGAGTATTAGTCGTTTCTCCGCAATCGCGGGCCAGTGACAAAGGATATGAATAGTCTCATAATCCCTTCCGCACAGAAGATAGAGGGGACTTTCTGCGATTCCTATCTTATGTCTATGATATCCGAGGTTTCCATGCCTTATTTACATTTCTGTTAGGCCTTTGACTTCGTTCCTTCCAAGCTTAAGTATTTCCTTCGCTCGATTAAGGTTTAGCTTTAAACCCAAAAGTGTTTTGGCCTGTCTGCAGCCAGTGTCCAATTCCCGCTCATTCTGATGTTGATTTCTTCAGTGCTTAATCTACTGGAAATTCCTACAACTGGCTGGAGTCCAGTAAAGTTTTCCCTTGATGCTAGTTTTGCTAGCCTGTAAGATATCTCATTAACTTCGATGCCGCTGTGTCCAGGTATTCAAAGTAGAGTCACTCGGTTTTTTCTCGCTAGGCTGTTCAGTGCCTCAAAGCACTCTCATATTAGTAGCGACGTGGTCGTTGTTCCATTTAGGGCAATTATAGCAGCCCTGCTATCTGAGCAGATACGGATGTTTCTTTTGTTGCCATACTCCTGTGCCTTGTAGGCGCACTCGAGCATGGCCATAATCTCAGATCGTAGAACTGTGGCGTAGGACCCAATCGGGATTGTGAAGCCCATTCCTCATCACTGGGCAGGTGTTCTTCGCTGTTGACCCAATCCTCCTTCGTGGATAGGCTAACATGATACTTCTTGTCGAAGAGATAGCGAGTGAGTTGTTTGTCCCTGAGCATGCTCAGGCTCGGTCTACTTGCTATGTCGGTTGGGATCCACACTTCCGTCGAGATTCTTCAGCCTTTTACCATGTTCAATCTCCAGGCCGCCTTCACAGCCACGGCTTTGATGGTGAGATGAAGAGGCGCCAACACTGTTAGTGCCCCCAATGCCATTGTGGGTGTCGACTTTGAGGCACCAGTGACGCCTCTTAGAATCAGTCCCCTGATTCTTTCCAGTCGAGACTTCACAGTGGACAGTTCGACCCTGCTCCACCAGAGCACCGCTGAATAGGTTATCCTGGGTCGCAGGATCGCTGTGTAGATCCACACAAGTGTCTCCCGCTTCAAGCCCCAGCTTTTTCCTATGGCTCTCCTACAGAGCCATAGAGTTGTTACAAACTTTTTGCATTTGTTTTCCAGGTGCTCGTTCCATGAGAGCTTCTTATATAGGATGACTCCTAGATATTTAGCTCGTTCTTTGATTTCCAGTTGATGTCCCCCCCCCAATTTCAGTGTACTCGTGGTTCCCCACTTATACCGTATGGTGAATACAACCGCGCCTGTCTTAGTCGGATTGACCGATAATCCAGTCTTCTTGCACCAAGAATCCACTATCCTCAGTGATTGCTGCATTACTCCGCAGAGCGCATCCAGATGCTGCCCGCATACGATAACCAATATATCGTCCGCGTAGCCTATAACGTGGTAGCCCTGACTCGTGAGCACATGAAGCAGTTCACCCACTACCAAGTACCACAGCAGGGACGATAAAACCCCTCCCTATAGACATCCCGCGTCACTGGTTCCACATAAAATAGTATCACCCTTCGTTGTTGTTAGGTTCCTGTTGGCCAACATGTGGCAGGTTCATTCCATGACTGCAATAGGCACAACATGTGCAATCATGGCCGCCCTGATCACCTCTCTGGAGGTGTAGTTAAAGGCTCCTTCGATATCCATAAAGGTTCCAATCGCGAGACCTTTCTGCTTCAGTTGTCCTTGAGGCCGCCTCGGTCGAGTGACCAGCCCTATAGAGGAGAAAATATATAAGGCTGATGGGACGAAAATCTTTGGATGAGTATAACCCATCCTGCCTGCTTTCTGAATGAAGACTACTCACGTACCTCTCCATGCCGTTGGAACATATCCCAGAGTCAGACTAGCCCTACCAAGTCTCACAAGCAGTCCTATGATGATCTCTCCAGCGCTCTGTAGGAGAACCGGGTATATGCCATCCGGACCAGGAGACTTGTAAGGACTGAAAGACTTTGAGGCCCACCGGACCCTGGAGGGAGTAACAATCTCGTTAGCTAGCCGCAGTTTCGGACCCAGCTGGGCCACAGGCGGCTTTGGTTGCCTCTGAGGTGTCGCCCTATTTTCTTCAGACCTTATGAAGGCTCGAAAATGTACATTGATCAGGTGAGCCAAGGTCTCCTTGTTTGACGCTGAGTATCCCCTGTCGGGCAATTTTAGAGTGCCGAGAATAGCATCCGGGTTTCGAGAAAGCAGCTTGTCCAGTCTAGCTGCCTCTGTTCCTTACTCGATGCCTGTCCAAAAGTTGGTCCAGCTTTCTTGCTTCGCCTCACGTACTGCACCCCTGGATCCATCCCTCATCGTCGCAAATGAGGTCCATAGTTCATCCTTTTTGCCACTTCTGGCTCGTCTAAACCTCTCTCTGGTTTCCCTGCGGAGCTCTTCGAGTTTCCCGCTGCAACAGTGTGTCTCCCTAGCCTTTCGGAATCTTGCGGGTAGACAATTACTTTCATAATAAGATTTGATGGCCTCCGTGAAAAACTTGGCTGCCAAATCCAGGGTGTCCACGTCTCTAATTGACGCGGGTACCTTAGAGAGTGCACTCCTTACTTCCGTGGAAAACTGGTACTAGTCCGTTGTTCTTGGACCTCTGGCCCACTTAGGGCCTGCGGGTACGAAGGATACCAACTCGAACTCTATTTGTGCATGATCTAAGATAGTGGGTTCGTCTGAGACAGTCCACTTCTTGACATTGTCTCTAAAACAAGCGGTACAGAGAGTGACTGAGTTATAAAACGTCGGGGTTCTCCCCGTGTCAAGAATATATAAATCAGTAGTGATTAGGTATTCCAATAGATAAAATAAATAAACCTCTTGGGTTGATGTTCGTGATGCCCCACAAAGGACAGTGGGAATGAGCATCGCACCCTAGCAGAATAGGAAGATCCCTTACCTTGCAGTAATCCACCAGCGTACCTACCTCCACTGGTGGGTTGGTATTGCTGTCATATGGAAAGTAGGCCGATCCCATAACTTTAAGATCTGTGGTTATCACCATCAGGTTCCTATAACATAACTCTAGCAGCGGGACAACATTGACTCCCTTCGTCAGTATGCAGACTCTTGGTTCCCTGTAACAAAAACCAGCCCCCCCCCCCCCTCTAATCCCTTCATGGTATCTCGAACTGACCAAGGTTCCTGGATTAGCGATATACCTATGTGCCTCTGCAGGTCCCCAGAGGCGCTTTTGCTGTGATGAAAGTTAATTTGAGTAATGTTTTGGACAGGAACAGTGATTTTATGTCAGCTCCCGGTCTTCCTGTATCCCGACAGGCTCCTCCTGTCCATGGCCGGCAACCCTAAAGTTGACGTGTCCAATCTAGTAGAAGGGCCTGTTGTTGAGGACCACAAGAGCCCTCCCGTGGGACTCAGGAAATTGCACAACTAGGAAGTGCTTACTACCTCCCGCTACATCTTCTTTCTGAGGCCGGTCGTGCCTGACGATTCGCCAGGATGCTGTCCGTAGTGAAGGATTGAATCCCTCCAACCGCCGAAGTACTACGGACGAGTCTTCCAGCTTACCTGGGAACCACACCTTAGCCCTCACCATCCTTTGGAGCAATTCGCCGTTGATGCCTCAGCTCCCGGGGGAGCTGGGGGCACAGCCACCACCTGAGTTTGGCTAGCCGGAGAGACAGCTTGGTAGAAAAGGTTTTTGTCAAATTTTTGTTTTTTGGCGTGTTCATTTTGATCTGACGAGGAGCTAGGGAAATAAAAGATCCGCTCCTGCAGAGCCCCACATGCAGGGGTAAGACTACTTACTCGGCGAGGTCGTCTGGTGTCCCCGAGAGTCTATTAGTACACCTTCGTACCCCTAGGTGCCAAAGTGCCACGGGCACGATCACTCTACATTCATGGCTTAAGGGGGTGGCCACATTTAGTGAGACACTCAATGAATAGCCGTTCGTAGTCCACCATACTAACGGAGGGCTGTTTCTTGGTCGCTGTGCGGGCCTTAGGTCATTCCAGTCCTGGTTACAAAACTGGGTATCGGTCCGGGAGGGACCTCGACCCAGGGATCCAGAAGGCCCATGTTAGCTAGACTCTTTCACCCTTCTACCATACTATAATCATACATACCAGGAGAGCCCGTTTATAGGGATCCTTTCATCCATATCCATACACATGCAGGCCGAGGTCCGTTTGACCCCCTTGTCCCACACGCTTAAGCCTCCCCACTAACTATAAAGTGTTACAGCCCCTAGGAGAGGAAGTCGAAGCGATAAAAACTAAACCATTTTATTTTGAATTGAAGAATCACGATATTGAATGATTTCTGGTTAAAATGTTTAAAATAGAACAATTTCAGAACGTTAAAAATTGTACATTTAAGATCAGAATTTTTGAAACTGGATCATTTAAAATTCAGAGGAATTGAGATTGTATTACTTATAATTAAAAGCGTACAAAATTAGATAATTCAAATTTTTAAATTTGAAATTGTAAAGTAATTTGAATCTTTCAAAGTCAAAGCTTCTGAAATTCTAGAATTTTACATTTTTACTACATAACAGAATTATAATTTAACATTACTGCTGATTAGACAAATTTTTCAAAAATAGAAAAATGAATTGAATTATTCGAATGAAAACTTTCAAAATAAATAGTAATTTTAAATGGGAAACATTAAAAATGACCAAATTTCTACTCCGGAACGTTGAAACTTAAACGAATACGAACTTCATTCGAAACTGAAAAAAAATTAAATCGCCAAAAATTGTGATATCAAAACTTTTTTATAATCTTCTTTATTTTGTTTATACTTTCTCCCTTTTACGGGTTAAGGAATTTTTACTCAACCATTACATATATTCTTACAAACAAGCCTTATATGTATACTATCTTATCACCTATTTGCTACGTCTCATCCTAATTACTATTCTTACTTCTAAGCGCTTGCGACCTTGCCCTGGGTTTCCGTTTCTCCTTACCATTATCAATCTCAATTGGATTCTATTCCGCTTACTTACTACTCTACTTTCTAATTCTCCTTAAGGAGTCATTTTTTTAATCCTTTTTTTTACCCTGTGCCACCAGCTCTCTGTATCATATTTTCCAGATTCTTCATCCATTCTTCCCCCTGACCATTTCCTTTCAAAATCCACTTCACTCTCTCTTCCACGCTTTCCCCACCACCTTCATCTGCTGTACTCCACTCTAGGACATGCAACCATGTTTCCAGTCCATATCTACACATTCTACACATATTCTCTTCCTCACTTACCTAGTACCTGCATGCTCGTATACCCTCTCCCATTCTGAATCGCACCACTCTATTCCATTTGCTCTCTTTTTTTATCTTTATCATGTACGTCAATCTCCTTTTACCTATACCCCATACTTTTCCAATCACTTTACTCGCGCATTCTAATCTCTTTCTCACCTGCAGCTCGCTTCCTCCTCTCGTTTCAAACCAAAATCCTAGATAGCAAAACTCCTAAACCAACTTTACCACCATGCTATTAATCTTCCATTCATATTCCACTCTATGCTTTTTATTTATGAAACACATCATCTTAGTCTTATTCACGTTCACTGTTAGCCCCTTTACTCTCATATACTCTTCGAACACTCTCATAATCCGATTCATTCCTCTTTCATCATCCGCTACTAGCACTACGTCATCTGCATATATGCTAGTGAATACACTTTGACTGTTCCTGATGTTGTCCCTCCTTTCCCTTTCCTCTCCACCTTCTCCTCTAAGTCTGCAAGAAGAACACTAAATCCACAACACAATCCAGTACATAATCCCTCTCCTTTCTTGTCGCCTATCTGCACCCTTATCTTAGTTCCCACAAATATTTCTTCTATCCTCTCTATTGAACCTTCGTCTACCCCTCTCTCTTCCATGGCTGTCCATAACACCCGCCTGTTAACTGAGTCAAATGCTGCCTTAAAATCTACAAACAGTGCGACTGATTTCCCTTTCTTACGCCCTAGGTTCCTATTTACTAAATAGTTGAGATCGTAGATGTTGTCTGTGGTCCCCATCCCTTTCCTAAAACCCGTTTGATTGTGTGGTATACTTCCCTTTTCTTCTACCTGTCATTCCAACCTCCTTCTGAATACTTCCGCGTGAATTTTATATCCCACCGACATGAGTGTGATACCTCTATATTCCTCCACCCGTTTGCCCTCCCCCTTTTTAATCAACGCTACTACCAGCCCTGTCTTCCATTTCTCCAGCCACCCTTCTTCTCTCCACACATTCTTGCAAATCCTTTACATATCTACTTTCACCCCTAACCCTCCGTATTTTATTGCTTTATTCCACCTCTTCTCTACTAATCACTTTTTCGCTGTATTCCTCCCCCGCTACCGTTTTTCTTCCTTCTCCCTTTACCCTATTTTCCACACGTCCTAACAGACCCTTGAAATTTTTCGTCCATTCTTTCATCTCCATTTTTTCATTTATGCCCTTCCTTCCCCTCTTACCCTTTTTATTACTGCTTTCTGTACCTCTTCCGTGTACCTTTATTTATCCTTCTATCTTTTTCCCCTTATCATTTTTGTCGTGCTTTCTATTTCTCCTATTGAGTTCCTCTTTTTCCATTTCCCCATTCCTCCATTTTCTTAGATTCTCCTTCATCCTATCTTCACTTTCCCCGCATTAATAGTCCCACCAGCCTCTCCTAACCTCCTCTCCTTCTTCTCTCGGTCTCACCCCTTCCCTTACCTTATCAATCACTCCTTTAAGTTTTTCTAGCAGCGTGTCTACTCCTTCCTCTTCCATACTTCCTATATCCTTCTTTTCTATTTCTTCTCTAAATTTTCTCAACTTTTCCACCCCCACCGGCCGATTTTTAATTTCCTTTCCCCCTTTCTTTCCTTCTTCCCCCTACCATACTTTGGACGTCCACGTTTTAATGTCGCGATCACCGGAAAGTGCTCTGAACCTATTTCATTGCCCAATTCCAGACTAACCATCAGCTTCCTTATTCTTTCTTCCGCCAGAATGTGGCCTATTACGGTGTCCCTTATACCCGTGTACGTAAGTGCCCCGTCTTCATCCCCTCTGGTATTGCCACTACAAATAAACCATCTCGCCTCTCCCAACAAGTCCAGTAGTCTCCTACACTCCCCAGTCCACGCATTCAGTCCCCCATCAGCACCAACCCCTTCTCCTTTTTCTCTGTCCAATTCTTTATTTTTCTCCATCCTCCTTTTTCTCCTGTACACGCATTAACATCAACAACCACTTTTCCTACTTTAATTCTTCTCACCACTGTGCCGTCCTCTTCTTCCATATACTCTTCCTTTTCTTCCTCTAACACCACTTCTTTTCCTACTCCTGACACCATGCCACCCATTCCTCTCCCTTTAACGTGATCCTTTCTCGCTCCTTGCATCTTCCACACATATGCTTTTGGTAACAATCTTTCTATGCTCTTCCAATCTTTCTCATTCGCCCAAGTTTCGCTCATCATTATCACGTCCCATTTTATCAATTCCCCCCAGAAACCCTTATCCTTGTTTTTTAATCCTGAGACATTCCAGAATGCCACTTTCACGTGTCTATCTTCTCCTCTCGCTCCTCCCGTCCTTGACTTTAGCCCTTTTTTATTTTGTAAACTTCGGCGCGTTTCTTTTCTTCTTATTTTCCTGTTATTTGTCCTCCTTTCCTTGCCTTGTTTGCCAAGTTCTCAATTCTTCTATTTCTTTGTCCCAGATCCACATCTCTGCGTTTACCCAAATTCTATCTCTCCCTATTATTACCCTGCTACCTTTCCTTCTTTCCGCCCATCCTAATGTCACTAGAAACATGCCTTCCCTCCCTTCCTTCCTCCTACTTTCTTTACCCCTTCGACCCTCACTTTTGCTCCGATATCTCTCATCATATTATTAACCTCTTCCTCTCCCATTTCACTCTTTCACTGTTAACTTTCAGTCCCTTGATCATTACATTCTTTTTCCTCTTTGCTCCCCTTCTATTCGTCTTCGATCTACTAGGTAGCCTCTCATTCTCTACCCATATGCACCCTAGTAGCAAGATAACTGCAGACTGGCGCAAGCTGGGCGCTAGGAAAAGCAGAATCTGTTTGCAGCCTGGCGCCCGGCTGGTTCCGCTTTGGCGTGCTTTTCTGGCAACAGAGTCTGGTATTGCAGATCCTGGCCCAGACTGGTCATGATATACACCAGACAAAATTAAAATAACGTAAAATGGTACTAAATAAGTTTCTGTAATAGTTTTACACTATATTTCAGCCTTTTCTGGGAAAATATACTGCGGAGACGTCACAACATTCCAGGAGACACACTGAAATATTACAAATATAACCTGTTGCATATAAGCTTGCATGCTTGCATGTTTGGTCATACTTGTGAATCGTTCAAATTTCCGATTGCTAGATTTTCAATTTCATTATTTATATTCTACATTAATTACTAGTGTTTAAACTAAATACCAGAATCTGGTTCCTTTATTCGCCAGATTCTGTTTTTCGTCTGGTCTGATCATTTCTCCCGGCAGTCTGGTCGACTAGAGGGAGCAGATGCTGAGCCAGACTCTGGCCTCTGTCATACAAGGCTGACCCAGATAGCACAAAAAACTCCGTGAAGATTTCCTGAAACTTTCAATGTAAGGTTGGGAATATCACATTGAAAGGTTAGGGCAAGGATCGGTCAATAATGAAAATGTCCGCTTGTGAGTGAATGTTGCATGGAAAGTTTCAGGACAGTTTGGAAGATTTATTTAACTTAATTCGGTGCGCATTAGTTTTATATGGGACATATGGCTGCGCAGTAGTATTTTGACGCTCATCGTATATGACCAAATACGTATCATGATTATTTCTGATATTTATAAAAAAAAGAAAAACCAAAAAAGAAATAAAAATTTTAATTATTTTTTGGTTTCCATTTTTTCAAAAATATGCGAAATAATCATGATACGTGTATCTGGTGATATACTAGAAAGGTTAAAAAAACTACTGCGCAGCCGTAGGTCCCATAGAAAACTACTGCGCATCGAATTAAGCTAAATGAATCTTCCAAACTGACCTGAAACTTGCCGTGCAACATTCCCTCACAAGCGGACATTTTCTTGAATGACCGAAACTTGCCCTAACGTTTCAATGCAATATTCCCACCTTACAATACAACTTCCAGGAAATCTTCCCGGAATTTGTTGTGCTATCTGGGCACTCTCTCTTCTATTACTTTCATCTCCCTTTTTATATTTTCATCAATTCTCTCTGCTGATTTTCTATACTTTCCATTTTTTTCCAAACTTTCTCTTTTTCGCGTTTCCATAATTCTTCCTACTCTTCCCACTTTCGTATTTAATTATTTCAAGTAAATTTCAATCACTTGGATATTAATCATTTTCAAATTACTATAATTATACTTTCCAAAATTCAACCAATTCAATTTTAATTGCAAAATTAAATCCTACGAAAGGGAAAAATGAAAAATTTAGCGTTCAACTTGAAAATTCAGAACTCTAAAATTGTAACCATTTGAAAGTACCGAAATTATTCAATTGCTGATGTATCAATTTCAGATAGTTTAACTTTTTTTATTTTAAACACAATTTTTAATTTTAAATCTTCCTAAATCAGATAATTTTAAGATATTACATTGAAAATTATTTTAAAAATACAAAGCGAGATTAATGTATAAAATGTTTGATATTGTACAATTTTGAAGCTTTCCAATTCGAAATGGCTTTATACTTACATCTAAAATTATTCAATTAAAAACTGTCAAGGCTATTAATATGAAATTTTGAAATATTTAATAGCGGAATTGTTCTGACATTTTGAATATTTGAATTTAAATCTACAATTAGGCACTTTCACTTCAACCAACAGCTAACTTCACTTCGTTGAGTGCTGAGCGGAAAACAATGGACCAAATGCATGGGATTCGGTCCATTTTTGCACTATTTTATTAATATCTTCGTAAAAACTATTTTTTTTCTATGTAAGTGTATTTGGAAATTAGTTTTTATTTTGTAAGAGCTATTTAATGAAATAATAAAATAATAATAATTATTATTCATTACGAAGATATTACAAAAATGAAGTTTTGTCTCATGCATTTGGTCTATTGTTTCCCCTCAGCACTCAACGAAATGAACGCAGCTGATGGTTGAAGTGAAAATACCTAATATTGTGGAATTTAAAATTCTAAACCTCCAAAAATTAATTTAAAAATTAAGTTAAAAAAAATGTTTAGTTTCAAGGCCTCAACGATTAAGCTGTTTTAGAATTGCGTTTTCAAAAATATGATTTTAAACTAAAATTATAGAAATTTTAAAGCTTTTTTACAAAAAAATGTGACTTAAGTAAAAAAATCACTGCCATTTTCACCGCTCAAAATTGCAGAATTTTAAATATTGTGAGAAATATTGTTAACCTTTAAAGTTTAATTATTCTAAACAAGTTGGAAATTATATGCTTTCTAATTGGAAACTTTCAAGTTTTTCTCGAAAAAAGTTTTTTCGAAGTTCCAGCTTCAAAAATGCCTCGACGACTCGTTTTTCAACCTAAAAGGTTCATCTTGTGCTTAAAAAGCCGGGAATTCATCGAGCTATATGAATTTATTTTACATTTATTTGGCTTTTTTTACTTATTTTATTTTTCATTTTATAAATATATCACAAAGTAGGTTAAAATTAATTTTTAAATTGTTAATTTGAAGCTTACAAGGATAAAAGTATTTTAAATATCCTACCGAACATATTTTTGCTCTGACAAAAAGATGACAGAGTTAAAACCCAGAACTCTAATTATTTTAACTCTACCATTCATCGATTGACACCCTATTAAAAAAAAATTGAAAAGAGACATAAAATGGGAAAGGTGAGTTTCTTTTCCAATGGGCATTATATCATACAATTTTTTATTATGAGAACGTCTATTTACACAAACTTTGGCTAGTCGTGCGTTACACATGTAAATAAATATCGGAATAAAGTTCGTTAAATTATTTTTCACAACATTGTATTTATAAAATATTCGTTACAACAAATGTCTCACAAACCAAAAACGATACACGTTATACACATTACGTACAACTGCAGTAATTGAATCATTACTTGTTACGCTACGCGACTGTATCTAAATATTACTATCATATCTCGTGATTTAAATACGAAAATGACTCCTTTCCCGCTCGTGAGAAATTTCCACGGTTGGTGTTTTCACTTTTACTCAACTTTCATATACAAAATATTTTGTGAACAATTTCGAGATTTATCTGTACGACTCAGGGAGTCCAGAACGCTTTTAGAAACTCCTTGCACCTAATTTTTTTGACACTCATTGTTTAAAAGCTTGATCGGTAAGATCAATCTGAATCCATGCTATTTCCTCTCAACTAACACTTTGTTCGAGGGAACGTCCATTAATTTCGCAAGGATGATTACAAAAATGTGCCCCCCCCCCTATTGTAAGTATTTGTAAGATTTTTGTGACCCCCTCTACCACCCATTACGTAAGATTCTATAGAGTTCAACAGATTTTAGGGTAGTTTAAAGAATTATTATTATTTATTATTTCAAAATTCTTACGGAATTTAACGAGATTTCCAGAGTTTTTTAAGGGATTTCATGAGGTTTCAAAATATTTGAAGAGAATCCAGATTCTTGATCTCCATCACAGGATTTTGAAGGATTGGAAGAGATACCCAAGTATTTTCACAAATTTTGAAGGATATCAGAGGATTTGAAGGAATTTCATAAGAATTCAAAACATTTGCAAAGATTTCAAAGGATTTTAAGGGATCTTGAGAGATTGAAGGAGTTTTGATGATTTCACGGAAATTCAAAAGATTTGACGGAATTCGAAAGAATTTTTTAATATTACAAAGGATTTTAAGGGATTTCGAGGAATTTTAATGGTTTTTAAATGATTTTAATGGGTTTAAATAATTTCCACGGATTTTAAAGATCTCAATTAGTTTTAAAGAAATTCCAAAGATTTCATAGGAATTTTGTGATATTTCACGGAATTTCAAGGACTTCAACCAATTTTCAGAGATTTTCATAGGATTTGGAAAATTTCAAGCGATTTGAAGGGTTTAAAAAGATTTCACGGAATTTCAGACTTTAAAGGGTTTTCGCTTCGGAAAGTACAGAATATTAATAAAATCCGAAAGTTATTTATGAACATTTTAACTATTAAAAAAAAAATAAGCACAACCTTTCGGCTATGAAGCCGAAGGCTATAACTACCGGCCGATTTGAAGTATAGTTCGCCAAACTCTATATCGCTTGTGGCGGATATTTCAAAGCCCATTTTCTCGGAAACAGCGAAAAATTGAAAATTGCTGCTTCGGCAAAATAATATTCAGGTCAGCTTTTGTTGCAAAAATTACGAACTGAAACTATAATTGTGAATAAAAAAAAACGCTTTTTGCATATTTTCAAAGAATTTTAAATTGGGCCAAACATTCCACGAGACTTCATTAAAGGTGTGCACCAGATTTCAAGAACGGTTAACTCCTCACCTCTATATGCATTGGTAGAACCACATAATAAAAAAATAATTATATTGTCTGTAATTGTCTATAGGGGAATTTCGTCAAGGTTGGACATAGTTTTGACTCTTGCCCATATCTTTTGATTAAAAAATAATTCCAGTAGGTACTTTAATAGAGCACAAAAGTTAGATTAAAATATTACAAATTTTGTGACTTAGAAGGAAATTACTTCGACTGAAAGAAAAATAAGAATATAAAAAAAAAAATCTGCCCGCCTCGCGGGCACATTCTCATCGCGCGCTTGGCGCGCGGCTCGCAAATTTCAGCGCGCCCAGGGCGCGCACCTGTTGGATCTCGCGCTTCGCGCTCGATTGGGTATTCATCTCGCGCTTCGCGCTCGATAATGTATTCACCTCGCACTGCGCGCTCGGACACATTTGTCGTCTAGGTTTTCATACTTCGTGTGCTCGCTATTGCGCGCTTCGCGGGCTAATACTCTCTTAGTAAGCTTCATCGTTATGACCTGCTTTTGGTTTAATTATGTCAGTTTTACATAAAAAGAAGAACTAATTTACTTAAGGTTCTATCGACCTTAAGGAACACATTCTCATCGCGACACTCGCGCTTCGCGCTCGATATTTGGTTTGATCATCATGTGAACCTCGCGCTTCACGCTCGTTTCTGTTCATCGTATAATAGAAACCCAAAAGTTCGCAACGACCATATGTTATGTTCAACGTTCTTCAGATAAAAATGACTAAAGTTGTATTTGATTCAAAATGAAGAAGGTAATTCCTTTACTTCAGCGTATATTTCCGTATCTTTATAATAAATCCTACAATCAGAAAGATTTTTTTCCAATTATCTGAAAAGGGGAGAAAAAAAGTATTCAAGTCGTTTTTGGAACATATATCTTGCTTTTTCATTCATAATCAAACCGACCCCTTGACTACCATGTGATTCCCTATCTACTTCTGACCATTTTTCAAAACCGCCTTTCAACACCCCATTTTCTATGTTTCTACTTTCGCATCCCTTTTTTTTTTGTCTCAGGTACACATAAAATATCTAGTTTCCTAGTATGCATAGTTTCTCGTAGTTCTCTTACTTTAAGATCATTCACTCCTCTAGCATTACAAACACCCAGTCTCCATTCATCGCCTGAAACTCAAACTTTACGATTACCGTGTGTATGCATTTCGTCAATCAAAGTTTCAGTCCATTCCGAGGCTATTTTATTGTTTGTATTGTACATGTTTAGTTTGTACACCCAACTACCACCTTTATGCGCGAAATTTGTTTTGCGAGTCGAAATCATGTCCAAGTTAAGTAGTGATTCATCGTATAGTGGAGAGTCCAGTTCTAAC
>CAKNYM010049581.1:19703-48583 GCA_932195095.1 Andricus curvator
TTGAAACATGTTTAGCCAAAGTAAAGACGAAGTTGGGAACAGCAGTGCGCCGAGTCCGGGCCAAACTCTGGCTCTTCCTCCTAAAACATGGTTTGCCGTAGTAAAAGTAACACGGGACCGAGTGATGCGCCTTTTCTGGGCCAGACTCCGGCTTTTCCTATTAAAAAATGTTTTGCCAGAGTAAAGACGAAGTTTGGAACAGTAATGCACCGCGTCTGGGCCGATCTCTGGCTTTTCCTCAAAAAGCATACTTTGCCGTGATAAAAGTGACACTTGGTCCAGTAATGTGCCATCACTGGGCGAAGCATCGGCGGTAGATCGACAAATTTGAATAGCCAATATAGGCAGCCAGTACGGGCACAACACTGGGCCGATTAGAATGCCGATATTGACCCAATAACATTAGCCGATCTTTGGCTGCCGAAATTGGACCAAGCCTGGGCCGTGTTTTCAGTTCCGGCAATTCGCACTTGGGCGCTTATCAGGCCGATTTTCTTCACTGTTAATGTTATTTTTTACGAATAAAACAAAAAGTACACATCCTATCAAAAAGTGACCCATGAGAAATTTGTAGATCTTTTTTGAATGCACAATTTTAGTCCAGCCATCATTTGTCGTATCTTGCATAGTTTGCCCGTAACATTGATTTTTTGGATTTTTCATTATTTCTTGTGCAATAAAAATGTGAATTTTCGATTTTTCAAAAAAATTCAAAAATTCGTTATGATAATCTTGTAGAGCGTGCAAAAAGAAACACTTTTCTCTTGCTGCCTTTTTTTAGTATCGTGCGTTGTTTGGCTGAAAATGTGAATTTTTGTTTTTTCTTTTGGATCTTGAAAATGCTGCAACTCTGAACATTTTCATTTTATCGAAAAATGTCATGAGAATAAAATATTTGAATTTTCAATTACTATAAGCAGCCGTATATATAATTTCCAAATTTAAAAAAAAAAGGTTCAAAAAATTTTCAAAATGCCCTCACTTTTTGAATTTTCATCCAAAATGGCTGGCTAACGAACTTGACCTTTAGTTTAGGAGACTAAAAGAGTATACGGAAGCCCAGTCCAATTGGTCAATTCTTTCGAAAGTTATCGTGTTCACAGACAGACATACAGACGGACAGACAGACACATTCGTAAAAACCTGTTTTTTGGGTTCAGGAGATCTCAAAACGTGGACATTTGACAAAAACCGGGGGGGGGGGGGGGGGTCAAATTTTACACAAATCTAATACCTTCTCTAGATGAGAATGTAATAAGCAAAGTTTTGATGAGAATGTGCCCGCTTATCGGGCCGATCATTTCACTGTTAATGTTATTTTTTACGAATAAAACAAAAAGTACACATCCTATCAAAAAGTGACCCATGAGAAATTTGTAGATCTTTTTTGAATACACAATTTTAGTTCAGCCATCATTTGTCGTATCTTGCATAGTTTGACCGTAAAATTGATTTTTTGGATTTTTCATTATTTCTTGTGCAATAAAAATGTGCATTTTCGATTTTTCAAGAAAATTTAAAAATTCGTTCCAATAATCTTGTAGGGCGTGCAAAAAAAAAACTTTTCTTGTCATTACTTTTTTCGTATCGTGCGTTGTTTGGCTGAAAATATGAATTTTCGTTTTTTCTTTTCGATTTTGAAAATGCTGTAACTCTGCAAATTTTCATTTTATCGAAAAATGTCATCAGAATAAAATATTTTAATTTTCAATTACTATAAGCGGCCGTACATATAATTTCCAAATTTAAAAAAAAAAACGGTCCAACAAATTTTCAAAATGCCCTCACTTTTTGAATTTTCATCTAAAATGGCTGGCTAACGAACTTGACCTTTAGTTTAGGAGACTAAAAGAGTATACCAAAGGCCAATCCAATCTGTCAATTCTTTCGAAAGTTATCGTGTTCACAGACAGACTTACACACAGACAGACAGACATATTCGTAAAAACCTGTTTTTTGGGTTCAGGGGGTCTCAAAACGTGGACATTTGACAAAAACCGGGAGGGTCAAATTTTACACAAATCTAATACCTTCTCTAGATGAGAATGTAAAAAAAAATTCATTCAAGGTTGTCCCATGTAGTCAAGGTTGGACCACCCCCAAAAACTAATGTAAGAACATTTTCTACGAAAAAGGGTGATGCATTTCTTTATTTTTCATCAAATTCAGCAAAAAAAAATCTTAATGACTTATTCTGACTTACAATTTTTACAAAAAAATGAAGTAATTCCCGGTGATATTTGCGCATTTTAAATGCACTTCTCTATTGCATTCAATGCACTCAATAGAGTTGTACCTGATGGAACATTGCGGCATCGTTTTCAAGTTCTATAATGTTATTTTTATTATTATGTTACAATATCTTCGCTGAAAAAAAATGTTGGTGTCCAACCTTGACAACATGAATTATTACCACATTGTGACACGCCGCAGCTAAACGAGTTATGAAAGGAAGTAACCCCCATAGCACATTGTTAATTATAAAGTACATGACACAAACAAATGCTTACCATGAGGGTTCTATGCTTTGGATTCGAGTTATTAGCCTTTTTCAAAGGATAATGAAAAACTTTTTGTGTTTCGGAAAACGAAAATTCAGCACTACACTTTTCACGCACGAGCTTTGGATAGAAAAACTCATGCAAAAGTTTGGTACTACCTTAAACAGTGTTGACACGCTGGTTAATAAGTGTCGCGTGTAAAATACGGAAAAAAATCACGATGATCCAACCTTGACGAAATTCCCCTAGTAGTACCAAAAGTAATTTTCACAGCCAAAACTGGATTTATTCAGCAAATTTAACAAAAAAATAATTAACCTAGCTGTGAATTCGATCTCGAGTGTTTCCACTTTGTTTGTAGTTATAATTATATGGTGCTCATTTCGCGAGCACTTTGCTTCCCGTTAGCAAATGTATTTGCTTCCTCATAGAGGAAGCATGATTAGTTATTTTTTTCAATAATAGACAAAGCAAAGTCTTCATTTTGATCAATTTAAAAAAATAAATGTACAAAAAACACACTTTGAATTATGTTAATGAAAAAAGTTTTACTATAAAAAACCGATTATCAAAATATGTAAATTACCATAACTTCCCTACGCTTTAATAAAATATATTAATATTATAGGTCAATCGATTCGTCTCGAACCAAGGAATCTTTTATATTCTTGCATCAACTTTGAATTATGTTAATGAAAAAAGTTTTACTATAAAAAACCGATTTTTCAAATATTATTAAGTGCTCAGAAAAAATGCAACAAATATTTTTGGAAATCCTTTGGTCAGTTTCAAGATATTAGTCGGGAAAATAAGCCCTCCAAATTTCATCAAAATTATCTGCGATCGTTTTCGAGTTATCGTGTTCACAAAAAAGCGTGACATCCACACATCCACACACACACACATCCGGACAATTGCTTAGAACATTGTATTAGACATTTTTAAGTTGGGGAAGGTTCAATTAAATGAATTAAAATTTTTTGGAAAATGTTACCATTACAAAGCTTCCTCTATGAGGAAGCAAAAGGGGAAACTTACATAAGCAATGCTTGGATCCCCTCCCCCTCATCCCAGATAAAGCCTTACGTTATTAATGGACGCTTCCTTACCAAGAGGTCTCAACCTTTTTTTTTTGTCGATGGAAGACAATTTTTTAAATAAAGGAAGTTATGGCTACTTCGCCGTACATTTATGCGTGTAATCGTTTCAACATAAATATTTTTCAAGAAGCGTTATTAAATATATATAGATCTATATGCGTATTTCCTTTTCCTTGCCCTCACCCCCCAGTAACAGAAGTTTTAGTGGGACTAACGTTACAACTAGACTCTCCACCGTACGACGAATAACTACTTAACTTGGACATGATTTCGACTCGAAAAACAAATTTCGCGCACAAAGGTGGTAGTTGGGTGTACAATCTAAACATGAATAATACAAACAATAAAGTAGCCTCGGAATGGACTGAAACTTTAATTGACGAAATGCATACACACGGTAAACATAAAGGTCGAGTTTCAGGCGATGAATGGAGACTGGGTGTTTGGAATGCTAGAGGAGTGAATGATCTTGAATAGAACTACGCGAAACTATGCACAGAAGAAAACTAGATATTTTATGTGTACCTGGGACGAAGAAAAAGGGTTGCGAAAGTAGAAACCTAGAAAACGGGGTATTGAAAGGGGGTTTTGAAATATGGTCAGGAGTAGGTAGTGAATATAATCGTAGTCAAGGGGTCGGTTTAATTATGAATGAAAAAGCAAGACAGCATCTCAAAGATCATGATTTTGTATCACCCAGATTGCTGTGGGCTAGAATGAAGGTAGGAATCCGGAGATTATTTATCATAGCGTACTACGCCCCAGTTGATAGTGATCCGAGAGAAGTCAAAAACGCCTTCTGAGAAACCTTAAATGATACAATAAGTACTTGGGACCAAGGTGAAAGAATAATTCTGCTAGGATATATGAACGGATGTATCAGCGTCCAACGTCAGGGTACAGATACGGAAAGGGTGCTGGGTAAGTTTAGGGATCCAAAAAAAATATTATAAGGGGGAAAAATTAGTTAGCTTATGCTTAGAAAAGGGCCTATTTATTACAAACACTTGGTTTCTACATAGAATGATCCACACGTACACCTGACGTGACGGAAATAACCGCAGTGTAATTGACTTCGTTATTGCGGATGAAAGACTGAGAGAACTAGTTAAAAATACAAGATTCATGAGGGGTTCCGAATGCAATAATGATCATTACCTTTTGGTCTCAAAAATAAACTTAGGGCGGGGATGAAGAAGAAAGAAAACAAAAAAAAACGAAACAAACGTGAATCAAGATTGAAAATTTACAGAAACCGGAAGCGCGAATAGATTTTCAGAATAAGATAAACGAACGCATAGATGAGACAACTTGGGAGGCGCTTAGAAGCAATAAAGATATAGATGGCGCGTGGACTTTGTTACTGGATATCATTGTTAAAACTGCGATTGAAGTGTGTGGTACGGCAGCGGTAGGATGAAAGTCTGGCAATGCGTGGTGGGATAATGAAATTGAAGCAGCCCGAAAAGAAAAGAAAGAAGCGTACGAATGAACGTTGCACATCACAGGTCTTAGCGATGAGGAGAGAAATAGGCTCAAAAATGATTACAGACACAAAAATAGGAAAGTTAAACGACTAGTCAAGGAAAGTAAAGATAAAAATCAGAACAGAAGAAGAAAAGAAAATACAAAACGACTTTGAAGGAACCGTGAAACTATTATTTAATCAGATGAAGGAAAGTAAAAGTACAGAGCTTATCAGCATGAAAAACAGCAAAGGTGAAATGCTATATGATATAGATGGGATATTAGACGCTTCAAAAGACTATTTTAAACAATTACTAGGAGGTGAAGATATAGGGCAGCAGAACTGCGACATAGAACATAATGCATTAGAAAACCCAGTTGAAAAAGTCTGTGTCACTGAGGTTAGAGATATAATTAAGAACTTAAAAAACGGTAAAGCTGCTGGTGTGGACAATATTAGCGCTGAAATACTTAAATACGGCGACGAGTACATACCTTACAGGTTATGCGAATTGATAAATTTATGTATCGAGATGGGAGAAGTCCCAGACGATTGGAGAAAAGCGATTATCATACCAATATACAAAAGAAAGGGAGATAAAAACAACTGCAGTAATTACAGAGGTATCAGCTTACTAAGTACCGTAAGTAAAATGTACTCAAAAATACTTATTCGTAGGGTAATGAAAATCACAGAAGAAAAGATATGGGAAGTCCAAAGTGATTTATGCCAGGAAGATCATGTACAGATCAGATATTTCGCTTAAGACAGATCACAGAAAGAAGACCTGAGAGTAGGAAAGAAAGTTTTCGGTGCATTTGTTGACCTAGATAAAGTATTTGACAAGGTAAATAGAAGTAAACTTTGGGAAGTCCTGAAAGAGTACGGAGTCAATGGATGGCTTCTACAAGCAATAAAAACAATATATAGAGGTAGTAAAGCGTGTGTAAGAGTAAATGGGAAACTGAGTGACTGATTCGATATTATGCAAGGCGTGAAACAAGGATGCGTTATGTCCTCATGGCTATTCATCATATTTATGGATAAGTGTCTAAGAATGGCCTTCTTCGACGAAGAAGGTGTAGATCTCGAAACCGTGAGGGTACGTGGGTTAGCTTTCGCAGATGACAAGATTGTTATAACAGAATCAATCGACGACTTGCAAAGAATGTTGAATGAACTTAACACAAGCATGAAGAACATGGGCCTCAACATTAACATGAATAAACCAAAAATTATGGTGTTTGAGGGAAAAAATGAGAAAACAATATGCAACATTGTCCTAAATGATGACAGATTAGAACAAGTTGACAAGTACGTATATCTGTGTAGCCTATTCACTGGCGACGGAAAAATAGATGGGGAGTAAGATGAGCGCATAAATAAGGATAAACAGGTCATCAGCTGAGCAGGGTCTATTCTCAAAAATAAAAACATATCAAAAAAATCTAAAATGGCCATAATTCTATATTTGTACCGACTGTACTATACGGTAGCGAGACCTGGACCTTCAAGAAAAAAACAGGAGTAAAATTAACGCGATTGGCATGAAACCTCTGCGCACAATATGCGGGAAAATACTAATGGGCAAAGTCAGAAAAGGGATAATCCTCAAAGAATGTGGTGCAAAAGAGACAATAGTTGACACATGGAAAAGAAATCAGTTAAGATGGTTTGGACATCTTGAAAGAATGAATGATGAACGACTGACCAAACAAGTGTATGAAGGTAAAGAAAATGGCAGAATGCCCAGAGGTGGACCGCCGAAAGAATGGTTAGAATCTGTGAATGAGACATTATTCCGAAGAGACATAAGAAGCCATAGAAACACGAGAGCCCGCATGCAAAAACGCATGGACGTGCAGGAAGCTAGAGTGCCAGGAGAGAAAAGTGTGGCGAGAAATAGTGAATAAGAAATGCATGACGAAGAGTGTCAGTGGAGTAAGAACCGCCTGAAACGAAAGACCTTGGATACTAATGGGCCCAAGTGGGGAACCACACATAATAATTTTGTTAGGCTCTTCACTTGGGGTGATCGCTAGAGAGATTGATAAGCAACCTGGGTCGGAGCAGTGTTGCGGAACGAACGTGTCATTTAAATAAATAACACGAGAATTCTAGATCAATCTAAAATATTTATACCTTACACCTATATACCTATCTACCTTATGCCTACCCCGGAAAAAAGAAACGATTGAACTGGAGCGCCTTGAAATGTGTATCTTAAAATTCCAGATTGAGAAAGTGGCATTTCAATTGTTTTTTTGACTCTTTGAATTGGTCAGCTATTAAATTTGCGAAGCCACATTCGGATATGTACTCGTTCTATCGTTTTAAGACATTCTGAATAGGAGAACATAACCTCAAAAAACTAACTTAAGTTCAATTGGTGATTTACGATTCACAGAAGAAACGCATGAATCGTTTCAAGTTCTCAATGAAATGGAGTTTGAAGGATGTCAAACTAAATGGTAAAGTGCAGATTCACTTTAACAGAAACGAAAATGCATCATATAATTGAAGATTGATGAAGTCCGATGTATTGTATAATGCAGACTGCGCTCTTCATTATTGAAGTGTAGTGAATCGGAATTGGATGCGAGTAAATTTAAATAGTAAAGTGCAGATTGGTTAGGAACTTAAATGAATTGGATTTTAAAGATTCAACAATGTCCATCATAAGAAACCTATTTTATAAATATTTAAATTAAATATTAAAATAAAATAAATAATTTAATATAAATATTTAAATAATTCAATATAAATATTTAAATTAAAATATTTAAATTGTAATAAAATTTACATACATATTTTAGTGAAATGCAAGTTTATGTAAATATAAAATTTTTCAATAAATTATCATGAATTGAATAAATCTCTGAGTATACCATTAAGCCATTTCCCTTTCAGTGTAGGCGTGACACTACCCGATTCGGGTAGTTTCTAGGTGGATAGTTTTTCTTGTAGTAAATAACTAACTACAAGTGTGGGCTCACCACACCCACGGTGGGCCAACAGCACGCAGTATTCTCGAATGGTCACCCATCCAAGTACTAACTGCGCCCAACGCTGCTTAACTTCAGTTATCTGACGAGAACAGGTTTTTTCAGCGTGGTATTGCCGTTGGCAATAAAAGAATAAAAGAGAATAAAATATTTTTGATTATAGCAAAGTATAAATATATGTATACTGTAGTTTATGTCTGTGCAAATTTTTCAATTAAAAAATTCATAAACTACTTTAATTATATAAAAGGCGGAAATTGTATTTAAAAAAGTTAAATTTTTGAATGAGGAATCTTTTAAACATATTTAAATAAACGTAATACAGTTGTAAGATCAAAAATACTTAATTTTTTATTTTCAGTGAGTCACGAAGAGTCATGCACCATTAACCAAATTCTATGACAATCGGAGGTTTACAAACGAACGTTTTGTCTTCAAATTCTAATAAAATAATGTTAGAAGAGACATTTTTAAAAGGTACAATCATTTTTTTATTCAATCCCGTTACTTTCCAAATGTGCGGCATTGCTACGCTTCCAACAATCATTTTTTCAACTTCAAGGATCCAAAAATGGATGAACCAGATAGAGAATGAAACGCCCGAGCGGACCCCCATTTGTGCCGGATCAGATTTATGGCAGCTAGATCCGGGCCCGGTGCATCCGAGTTGCGGCCCGCGGTCAATTTTCCTGAGGTCGAAAATCCGAGTTGCGGCCCGCGGTCGATTCAAGAGTCCCGTACCCCTACAGTCCTCCTTTCCCTTTCTACTCGACACTTTTCTCCTTAACTTTCAGTGATTTGACGCAAGTGGCGACTGTCATTTTTCCTTCACACTTTTTCCAGGCTTAGGACTGGCAGCATTTACTGTATAAGTAGATTCTTTATGCTGGCGTGTTAAAAAAATGTAGGGAAATATGCATTGTCAGCAATAATTATAAACAAGTGATAATTACAGTACTAATAATTACATACTATATAATAAAATATGAATTATTAAGCTAGAAAAAGCTGTCGTCAATTCTATAAATACATGACTAAATAAATAAATAAAACTAAATAATTAAGCTAGAAAAAGCTGTCGTCGATTCTATAAATACTTTACTAAATAAATAAATAAAACTAAATAATCAAGCTAGTAAAAGCTGTCGTCAATTCTATAAATACTTTACTAAATAAATAAAACTAAATAATTAAGCCAGTAAAAGCTGTCGTCAATTCTATAAATATTTAAGCGATGACTTTAAACGTACATTACTAAATACATTACTAGTGAAAGCTGTCAAGTGAAATAAATTCTGGAGTAAACTGCATATTTTCCCATGCATAAGGCATTTATTTCACTTTGAGCAAGACCTAGACTGGTAAAAATTTACGTGAAACTTTACGGACAAATTCGAATCTACTTAATGAAACGCTTTGCACCTCTCTTAAAGCTTCAACAAGAAGGAAAATGTTTGGGTTTGATGCGTAAAACATTGAATTTAATTGTGAATGATAAGATTCACAACCGTTTGTTGTCCGCGTCGTTGAAAAAATTAAGTTTTTTACATTCAGATATTAAATAAGAAAATGCTAGCGCATACGAATTAATTTGTTTACCAATAAGCAAGAAGGAAGCGAGAGGTTTGTAAAAATTATTATGCAATCCAAAAATTGTAAATACTTGACCAAACTGTTTTGGGCAGCTATAGAATGTTCCATCGACAAAAATTGTTGCTAAATTGTACAATAAAGTTAGGTTTAAAATTGTTGAGAACATAATAATATTATTTGCTTTGTCATTCACGAGTAAAAAGTTTTCCTTTTTATTTGTTTCAATTTTAATACTGTTTAATGAATGGTGAACGTCTAATTTATCATTTGGTAAAGTCGGAACGAGAGTTCTTCGCGCATGACTGATATTTTTGCGGATGCAAGTAACATCGTCAACAGTTAAAGTTTCGACATCAGCATTTTTCAATTCTCTATGCAAAACTTTTGAAGGCTTTTGCGAAATGTCATCTACTGCTTTACGTTTGACAGAATTGCTTAATTTTTGTCGATTAGGAACATTTTCCTTCTCAGCTTCGTGAGTATGTATAGTATTTTTCTCAACAATTTCTTTACTGGGGTTTAATTTAAGAAAAGCTTTACATGACTTTTTAACGCAAGGCCAACGTTGAACATCGTCCTTCAACAATTTGTGGAAACGAAATTTATATCCGTCTAAGATAAATAAATCTTTTCCTTTTTCGCTTACCATTTTTTCCATTTTTATATTAGCGTTGTTACAGAGTGCACAGAGAAAACAAGGCACAAGACAGAAACTATAACACGCACAAAAACGAACGCACATCTACACCCTACTAGTAATACGTACAAACTGTTAAATTTTTCAGAAATTCGAAGACATTAACCTCCACTCCTTACCACCCCACCCCTTACTATATTCATGAGCTTATTCATTTGGTGATGCAGTGGGGGGAGAAACTTCGAGATGAAACTCAACTAGGACGAAAGTTACCGCGGGCCGCAATTCGGACGTTTTCTTGCCCGCGGGCCGCAACTCGGTAACGGCCCCGGGGCAAGGCAAAATTTCTACATTATATGATACATTATTATCTGTTTAAAAATTAATTAATAATATGACATATTGATTACTTTTCAATATATATCGAAAAGTAATCAATATGTCGTATTCTTAATTAATTAATTCCACGAGACTTCATGAAAGGTGTGCACCAGATTTCGAAAATGGTTAGCTCACTCCTCATCTCTATATTTATTGGAAGTATGTGATATGAAATACTACATAATAAAAAAATAATTATATTATCTGTAATTGTGTATAGTAGTACCAAAAGTAATTTTAACAGCCAAAACTGGATTTATTCAGCAAATTAAAAAAAAAAAATTAAAAAGAGGAAACTTACATAAGAAATTCTTTGGGGGGGGGCCCCCCCCCCCCCCCCCCCCCCAGATAAAGCCTTACGTTATTCATGGACGCTCCCTTACCGAGAGGTCTCAACCTTTTTTTTTTGTCGATGGAAGAAATTGTTGAAATAAAGGAAGTTATGGCGATTTCGCCCTAGATTTATGCGTGTAATCGTTTCACATGAATATTTTTCAAGAAGCATTATTGAATATATATGTAAATATTATATCTATATGTGTATATATATATATATATATATATATATATATATATTTCTCTCTTTCAGCATTTCACCTTCATCTCCCAAAATATCTTTACATTCTTTTAATTCGTTATTTTAATTCAGACACAGGATAAACCCAGGTATTGTACTAGACTTGTACTGCAATTAGCTTTGCAACCAGAGACTCGAATTCAAACGTCAAGCTAATACTTTGTTTCTACCAACAAAATTAGGATACGATCATTTGAATCGGATAAGATTTTATTAATTTTATTTCATTTTTGGAATATTTTATATTTCAAGTAATAAAATGTAAAAAGCTACATTTAGACTCAAATTAAAGGGGCATTGTTTATCTAATTTTTTAAGGAAAAACATTCTATAGTAAAATAATCATTTACGTTTTAAAGTTTAAAAAATTGTAATAAATAAAAAGAAAGAAGTGTAAAAAGACAGTATGACAAAGAGTATTTTTACTCATCGAATTCAAATCCTCAAAGTAATGTTTATCCTGCTCAGATTCTTGGGGTCACATCTAAGCTTTTTTTTAATCTGGTCAGTGTGGACAGGTACATTAATCGCTGTACTATTCATCCTACTTCTACGAAAGACTAATATTATCTCTATTGCAAATTACGATTTTTTTTAATTGATTGAATAACAGATCAAACCTGATAGTTACACCAGAATCAAAGCACGAAATTGAATAGAAAATAGATTCGAAATAAAAAAAATTATTTACTAATACTTGAATCAATTGAATGAGAATTCAACATATTTTCAGATTTTTTCGTTTAAAATTTCTAAAACCTCAAATAATTAAAAGTTATATTGAGATATTGCATCTTTTTTGTTGTCTGGTTTAAAAATATGGAGAAAGTTCCGAATAGTACATACCTCCGAATAATTTGAAACTGCGTATACCCATGTATTTTGACTCGCTGATTACGAAAATGATAGTGAAAATACCCGCAAATTTGACTTTCATGGTGAAAACCATGCAAACCCCATTAATTCATGGTTTTATGCGTTTATCTCAGTAAATATTGAAAATTTGCAAAAAAAAGCTTCAAATAAACCTATGCACGATACGGAAAAATGTTGACAAGTGAATTTCGTTATCACAAAAATATCTACACATTTTTATAAAACCATTTTTCTATCAGACAGACAGTTCTTTTCAATCGTGAAAAATGTTATTATAAATAAAAACATTCAATTTCACGGTCAAACTATGCAAGATACGAAAAAACGTTTGAATATAAAATTATGCACCTGAAAAAGATCTATAAAATCACTACTTTCGATATAGCAATAAAGCTTATCATAAACGTTTCTAAGAAAATGAGAATGACAACTGAATAACGACCAAAAATAAAATTATTGTTATACATGATAATAAATTAAACAAAAAAAAAAAAAAAATAGAATTATATAGCCATTATTCACAAAGTGTCAGGGTGGTGAATATATATCTTTTTTTAATCTCTGTATTTCAGTGAAGAAAAACCAAATGGTCCTTAGCCAGTTGTTTAGCAAGTTTTTAATCTCATAATTTCGAAATTCATTTTTTTGAATGAAATGTGGAATGATTTTTTACATATCCCTAATATATATTGATAAATAGTGTCCTAAATTATTTGAAATCATTAACAACTAAATTTCGACCACATCTGGTGAAAATAAATAATAATTTTTGTATATTATAATATAATTTCGAAAATACATTTTCTGATTATGAAAGAGCATCTAATCGTGAAACGTTTTTAAGGGGAGATGCAATCGAGGCAATTGATTTATTGTACCTAGGCACTATTAAAAAAACTGATATGAACTTATGTTTTACTTGCTAAACGAAAGTGATAAATATGAAGTCCTGTTCAGTTGAAGTGTATATTGATCAACTAAATCAATATGAGTGAACTGAAATAAGGTGATGATTATGAAAAAGTTACATGATTTACTTGAAAAAAAAAACATTTATTAACTTTCCGTAAAAATTTATATAAAAAAGAAATTTTACATAAAGGAGATGAAAATATTTCTGTATCTTCCTTTGGGATATTTTCTTGTTATCAAAAATTCTACCCACTGCCACTGTGCGGGCACATTCTCATAATTTTTGAATTTTAATGTTATCTTTTACAATTAGAAAAAAAACATGCGTACTTTCAAAAAATGGTCTAAAGAAAACTCGTAGATCTTTTCACGGTAAATAATTTTAGGTTTAAGCTTTCTTTCGTATCTTGAATGGTTTGCTTTATTATCTAATGCCTTTTAATAAAATTATTTTTTATAATGTTAAATATCAACAAATAATATTCCATTAAAGTAAAAAACAAAGTTTATAATTTATAGTTTATAAAATATTTATGTAATGTATAATATAATATAAATTCATAGATATTTTTCAGATGAACAATTTGGGTTCTTAATATTTTTCCATATCTTGCATCGTTTGAACGGAAAATATAATTTTAAAATTTTAATATCATGTGTATGCCTCTCGTCTTCGAAATGTTTTTGAGGGTTCATATACCTAAAAAAAACATGAAATTGCTTGTGACATGATTTGCATGATTCACTTAAAAAAAGAAACTATTCGCAATCTACGTCAAAAAACCCTATCGATATGATATAGAAACCCTGTGGACTTTCCGTTCATCACCAAATTAGTGTCAGGCTGTCGAGTGTTCGAGCGCAAATACTCAAACGTCGATATCTCGGAAACTAAGGCCCATTAGAACAAAAGAAAAGATACGCCTCTAATGGATTTTGATGTACTTTCATCCCGCAAAGCCCCAGTCGAATCGGCGATGTCCATCTCGCGTCCTCTCCTTGTAAGTACGAATTTAATTTCATGTGATCAATACGCGCTGTGAAATTAAAGGAATTTAAAAAGTAGGTGATTGTTATTATAATTGACCCGCTCATAACTATTTATTTCGTCCAAATTACACAGAACAAAATCGTCCTGACAAGTGGATGAAAATTTAGCCCAACAGTCCACGATTCTCGAAATGAAAGAGAAACAGTCTCAAAATGATGAACTTCTCCTAGATTCTCAAAATGAGTCTGCGAAGCTCATTTTTGTTGCAATTCAAAACTACACCAATTTCGGCATACTTTCAAGGATCAGCTTTTTTCTGTGTTGTTAAGTAAAAATGAACTGAAATTCTAATCGAATAACCTAAAAAATGTCGCTGATAATTCATGAAATATTTTAGAAAGACTCTCTGAATAAAATCATCAATGTTTTCATTGTAATTATCTAGCATCTCTTGAATTTCACTAATAAAAATTGCGCACTATTTTAAATGAATAATTCTTTGTAACATTTATTTGCAATACTTGTCGATAATTCAATTTAGCTTCCATATCAAAGAAAAATTAATGTTTGTAAGACATTGTGTATTAATTAAATCTTTAAAATTCAAACACGAGACTTGAAAAGTGTATTTGCTGATTCAATGTTATATCTGCCAGGCTTTATTTGTACGAAAATAAAATCTATTATTTACACACACACACATTTTTTATTTATAATCTTGGACTGGGCGCATGAAAATTCCTTTTTTCAAGTCAATTACTGGAAATTGTCCTTGATATTTTTTATTCGTAGAATAATACACACCGGATTTCATCTGGCATAAAACGTAATTATTCTCCAGAATAAATTAATTTAACAAATTGGAAGTCCGTTACAAAAAAATACTGAATAACAAGAAGGCCAAAACCAATGAAATGCAGTCACAAAAATAAACTGCCTAGCGATCTCGATCCATTTTTGTTAGTAAAAGAAAATTTTCGACTAGCCTTCATGGAAATAGTTCATTTTCTTAAAGACACATTTTAACTCCTCTTGGCAATTTCCTTGACTATTTCAAAAGAGCGGGCAAGAAACGTAAATTATTTTAAACTGAAAGACAATTTTACAGTAAATCAGTCATTTCAAGGGAGTTTTCGTTTCAGTTAACAATATCGATTGTGTCAGCAGCGATTATTTTTCCAGTTAAAATTACTGAATAATCAAACATAAAATTTTTCATGTTTGAATTTTAGAGTTTACATCATTAATTATGATGAAAAAATAATAAAAAAGTAAAAAATAAATTTTTTATGGCCTGTTTTATATTATTTAATGAACAAAGTTGTTTGCAATGCAAATATTAGCATAAATACAATAATGTTAGTAGAAAGTGTCTGTACTTCAAGAAATATTACATACGTAAATTAATTTTAAAACATAAGTGTTTGAATTAGAATGATGTTTCTATTAAAATTGTATATTAGTTTGTAATATGGTTTTCTTATTTTATTGGAAGGATTATTTTCCATCGGGAGGTCTAGGAGGAAATAGGTCCTGCGGTCGTGGAGTATCCGTATGTTCGTACTCCTCTTCTTGATTTTGATAACCTGCTACAGGTGGAATTTGTCCTTGAACATAACCTCCTGGCGGTAGTGGTGGAAATCCCTGAGAAAAGCCATGCTGTCCTGGATTGAAATGGTGTAGGTTCTGATCTGCTACAGGTGGAATTTGTCCTTGAAAATAACCTCCTGGCGGTAGTGGTGGAATTCCCTGAGAAAAGCCATGCTGGCCTGGATTGAAATTGTGTAGGTTATGATCTGCTACAGGTAGAAATGGTACAGGAAAATAAGCTCCTGGCGTTGCTGGTGGAATTCCCTGAGAAAAGTCATGCTGTCCTTGATTGAAATTGTGTAGGTTCTGATCTGCTTCAGGTAGAAATGGTACAGGAAAATGAGGTCCTGGCGTTGCTGGTGGAATTCCCTGAAATACGCCAGGCTGTACTTGACCTAAATGATATAGGCCCTGCCCTGTCTGCCCTGGATACGGAATACTCTGTGAATGCCCTGGATGACTCCAAAGGTTAGATTCATCAATGTTAGGGGAAAGGCCTGGCGTACTCATAAACCAATTGCTCTTTCTTCTCGGCTTGGCATGTTCTATCTCGGCCAGTTCTTTTGAGAATTTACTATCCATGTCACTTTTGAATACACTGGAACGTCCCCCCCGAGGACGCACATGTATTTTATTCTTTACTCCTTCAGAGCTACCATCACCTCCTGCGCGACGTCTAGGGCCCTGATCAGTTAATTGATTTGATGCATGCAAATGGGTCATTTGAGATTGATCAAATGCATCTGTGAAATGTCCAGTACTATGATCATGACGTTTCTCATATCTTCTGTTGTCAGTCAATCTAGTCCGCTCAGCGGGGGGTAGTGGATTCTCTGAAGGAGCATAATGATCAGGACAGGTTTCTGGAGGGGCCAGTTGGAGTGAGACATCTGGATCCCGTGGATGTTGTAATCGAGTGGTACGTCCAGCGTACTCATCACTTAATAGATTGGTCTGATGTGGAGCATTTACATGTGGCAGATTCAATAAAAGGGGGGTTATTTCATGCGGTTGAGGGTATTTTTTAGGACGGCGACCCCTTCTTGGTTTCTCTGGAGGATTGCCTATGTTCATTTGGGCAAGTTCATCTGAGAATTCAGCATCCTTGTCACCTGTTTCATATTGCTTAAAACGAACAACACGTGCACTACGCCGCTCATCTGCCTGCGGTTCTATTTCAGAGCTATCATCACGTCCTATGCGAAGTTTAGTGCGATCCTGACCTATGAATACTCCACGGTCCTCATCATAATCTTCAATTTTGAGTGTAGATGGATTCATTCGCCTTGTTATTGTCGGCTTTTCGTTGGACTCTTTACCTTTACCTTTAGTCCCATCATCATGTTGTACACCTTTTTGCTTGTCCAATCTTCGGCTCATACCTGATGATATTTCTGTGAAAAGACAAACGAAACTCATGAATTTAAAATTTCGAAGATATCAATTTAAAAAATCTCATTCACATTCTCATAGAGCGCTTTGCGCGCGGATCGCTTCACTCGCAAGTTTGAACGCGCCTAGGGTGCGCACCAGTTGGGACTCGCGCTTCGCGCTTGATGATATGTTTATCTCGCGCTTCGCGCTCGATAATGTATTCACCTCTCGCTGCGCGCTCGGACACATTTGCCTGACGCTTTAAGCTTGGTTCGTCTAGGTTTTCGCACTTCATGTGCTCGCTATTACGCGCTTCGCGGGCTAATACACTCTCATCGTTATGGACTGCTTTTGGTTTAATTATGTCAGTTTTACATAAAAAGAAGCACTAAATTACTGAAGGTTCTATCGACCTTAAGAAACACATTCCCATCAAGACACTCGCGCTTCGGGCTCGGTATTTGGTTTCAAAATCACGTGAACCTCGCGCTCCACGCTCGTTTCTGTTCATCGTATAATAGAAACCCAAAAGTTTGATTTGGTCGTCGCGCTTCGTAACGACCATATGTTATGTATAATGTTCTTCAGATAAAAATGCCTAAATTTGTATTTGATTTAAAGTGAAGTAGGAAATTCCTTTACTTCAGCGTATATTTCCGTATCTTTCTAATAAATCATACAATCAGAATGATTTCTTCCAACTATCTGAGAAGGGGAGAAAAAAAGTATCTAAGTCGTTTTTGGAACATATATATGACAAATTTTTAAATAATTATTGAAATGATTAGTGCTTTTGGGTTCAGGGGGTCTCAAAATGTGGACGTTTGACAAACACCGGGGTTGAGAGGTGTCAAATTTTACACAAATCTAATACCTTCTCTGGATGAAAATGTAAAAATAAAAATTTTCAAGTACCATGAGCGTTAATGATAGTTATTTTATTGTTTTAATCGTTAGAAATAGTATTGAGAACATAAAAAAAAAATTAAATATTTTCAAAAACCCACACACGAAATGAAAAAGAAGTTAAATGAGCAAAGTTTTGATGAGAATGTGCTCACATATCGGGCGAATTTGTTCACTGTTAATATTATTCTTTACGAATAAAACAAAAACTACAAAACCTATCAAAAAGTGACCAATACAATATTTGTAGATCTTTTTTGAGTGCACAATTTTTGTTGAATCATCATTTGTCGCATCTTGCCTAGTTTGACCGTAAAATTATATTTTTGATTTTTCATTATTTTTTGTGCAATACAAATGAGAATTTTCGATTTTTTGAAAAAATTCAAAAATTCGTCATAATAATCTTGTAGGGCGTACGAAAAAAAAAAAAAAAACATTTTCCTTGTCCTGAATTTTTTTCGTATCGTGCGTTATTTGGTTGAAACTGTGAATTTTCGTTCCTTCTTTTGGATTTTGAAAATGCTGTAACTCTGAAAATTTTCATTTTATCGGAACATGACATATGAATATTTTGTTGACCTTTTTGAGCACTATTCATATCCGTTCATAGAATTTTTAAATATTGAAAAAACGTGTTCTCTAAAATTTTCAAAATGTGCTCACTTTTTGAAGTTTCATCCAAAATGGCTGGCTAACAAACTCGATCTTTCTCTTTAGCCCCTAAAACTGTGTGCCAAAGCACAATCCAATCCGATTAGTCTTTCAAAAGTTATCCGCTATACAGACGACGACGACAACGACGACGACAGACAGACACCGACGTGAAAACTATTTTTCCTGACTTATGGGGCCTCAAAACGTCGACATTGGATGGAATCCAGGAAAGTCATTTTTCACATAAAATCAATACCTTCTCATTATGATGAGAATGTAAAAAGTAAAAACGTAATGAATAAAATCGCTTAGATGAATCACTTGTGTTCAATCATTTAGGAAAATTCTCTCAAATTAAATTGTGCATGTATGTATGTATACCATTAAGCCATTTCCCTTCCAGGGTAGGCGTCACACTACCCGATTCGGGTAGTGTTTCTAGGTGGATAGTTTTTTTGTAGTTATAAATAAGTACAAGTTTGGGCTCACCACACCCATAATATGCCAACAGCACACAGTATTCTCGAATGGTCACCCATCCAAGTACTAACCGCGCCCAACGCTGCTTAATTTCAGTGATCTGACGAGAACTGGTTTTTTCAGAGTGATGCATGACGTACATGACGCAACATGACGTACATAAATAGGATAACTTATTAAAATGAACTATGAAACTCTGGATGTCGTATTGAAACGAAATAGACGTTGACGAAGGATCGACATTTGCCACGTACTGAAATAATAATAATTATTATTATACTCACCAATATAATTGAAGAAGAGCATCAACATGACGGCAGAAGCACCAAAAAGAGGCCTCATTTTCGGAGAGGGCAACTGACGAATTCTTAGATATTCACTTGTATATATATGTAGAGAGGAAGGCCAAATTCACAGTAGTCATATTCATGAGCTAGAGGCCGGAGTGGTAGGGGGAGTTAGAGTAGGAGGTGTTCGGATATGGTTACTCGCGTATGCAGATTAGGGTGGTTCTTATTTATACTTGGTGGAATTTTTTTCTCGAATTTCTCTTCTCTCACCCCCCCAGTTTTGTTCGAATATCCAAAAAAAAGTCTCCTCCAAATTTGAGCAAAATCGGTTAATATTTAGGGGTCGCGCAAAGACCATGAAGTTTCCCATTGATTTAACATGGGAAAAAGTCAGCTTTTTGTAAATCTAATATTTAAACCTGATAATATGTTACAAATAATGCCGTGTTTTAGTATATTGTTCAGAATTTGTCAGAGAATAAGAATCAATCATAAATTTTGAGGTTGAATAATTTGAAGCCACTCTTATGGGTCCCCAAAGAAAACCCCATAAATGACCAATGTGAATTTTACGTAATATTGCGGTTTATTGACGCTTCTGAATTTTTTTTTTTCACGTGAATAATCATTGATCAGTCATTTAAGAATACCCAGTTATTTGTTAACTAATATTCAATTGTTTAAACAATTTAAATTTGTTTAAATATTTGTTTTTTTCAGCTAATTAAAATACGTATTCGTTCAACCATATATTGTACCTAAAAAAAAGCAGGAGAAACATTTTCTCACTAAATTTTCGACAAATTTTAATATTTTTAAGTACTAATTTGTTTATTATGAATACTCGTAGATGTTCGAACAAATTAAAAAATTTCAAACTATTTTAATTTGTTTAAACATTTAAGAGTATTCTTAAAAAGCAAAGTAAAAAATAAAAATATGTCAATCTTTCGAAAAATAGCAACAACAAAAATGTGAACAAAAAAATTGTTTGAAAAATTTTAATTTGTTCGAACATCTACGAGTATTCATAATAAACAAATTAGTACTTAAAAATATTAAAATTTGTCGAAAATTTAGTGAGAAAATGTTTCTCCTCATTTTTTTTTGATACAATAAATTCTTGAACGAATACGTATTATTTAAATAATTGTGAAATTATTTAAACAAATTATTTTATTGTTATTATTGATTAAATAACTCATAATGTCTAGAAAATACGTTCATTTCGCGAGTTAGCTGAAAAAAACAAATATTTAAACAAATTGAAATTGTTTAAACAATGGAATATTAGTTAAAAAATGAATGGGTATTCTTAAATTACTGATCAATGATCATTTATATAAAAAAAAACTTTTAAAAAGCGTCAATAAACCGCAATATTACGGAAAATTCACATTTGTCACTTATGGGGTTTTCCTTGGGGACCCATAAGAGTGGCTTAAAATTATTCAACCTCAAAATTTATGATTGATTCTTATTCTCTGACAAATTTTGAACAATATACTGAAGCACGAAATTATTTGTAATATATTATCAGGTCTAAATATTAGATTTACAAAAAGCTGACTTTTTCCCGTGTTTAATCAATGGGAAACTTCATGGTCTTTGCGCGACCCCTAAATATTAACCGAATTTGCTCAAATTTGGAGAAGATTTTTTTTGGGCATTCGGACAAAACTGGGGGGTGAGAGCCACTTAATGACTTCGTGTTTTCCATCCTTGAAATGTTTTGAGATGTGGTTACAAGGTCTAGCACGCTCAAGGTAGTTATAATGCCAACAATGAGGTCTCTGAAAAGGAAAGATTTTATGATTTCAAGAAATTACTTTATATTATCAGCCGTGTTTATTGAAAGAAAAATATGATTTATTATAAAAAAATTCAAAACTTACTTACTTTGAAAATTGAAGGCAGTACGATCGTAGAGAATGTTTCCCCCGACAAAAAGCTATCAATTATTAAAAATCAACAATTTTTCATAAATTGAAAGAAAGCGTTTGTAAGAAAAAATTCTATTGCAAAAAAACATTATTCACTGAAAGATACCATGTCAATCATTGAATTTTTCACAGATTCAGGTTTAGAGAGTATAGATTCCCAGTAGGCCTTGTCCACTTGTCAATAAATCATGCGTTCCTTGTTTGTTTTTTATTGAAGAAATTTATTAAATTAAACATGCGTTTAAATCAATTATTCAATAAAGACCACTTCCTCCTCTAAAATTTACAATTATACGCTAATAGCAAGATGCATTACTCAGCATTGAGGTAAAATACTAAACTGAAGAACCTCCCCCATTCCCACTATTGCCCTGCGACTCGGCTTTTGGAGATAATTCACAAGTTCAGCAAAAAAAAATATATTTTTGAGGAAAATCTATAAATTAAATACTTGTTTTGGAAATTATTCATGGCAATAGTAATTGTAAACTCAAAAGTTATATTTTCATCAATTTCGATCAACAGTCAGTTCATTAAAGCAAAATAAAGATTGTATTGCTTACACTTGAGCAATTCCATGTCAAATCATCTGAAGAGTTTCAGCTATTGTTATTATTTTGATGGAAATTCTAGTATCCGTCCTCTAAGGTGTTGAAAGAAAAACCCTGATATAATTTTTGAAAAAATGAAAAAACTTAGGAGATATTACAAATTGAAAATTTTGGTATTTTTTTTAAACTGTCATAACTTTGGTGATTTTTATGATATTGAGGTCTATTTTTTTAATTATTCGTAATAGGACGCAGTGTTGAACAAATATTTTTTGAACAACAAAATTTCAAAACTTCTTGGATTTTTCAAAAACTAATTTTGTAACTGAATTACTGAAGAAAAAAAAAACTTTTTTATTTTCATTGTAAATATCAAAATGGGATCTCCCTTAGTTTTCGAGGAATAATTATGAACGTCCGCCGTGGCATGCTGTGGCCAGCGTCCCAGAGTCTAAACTCTGAAGTTGGTGCAAACGATTATAATGTTCTTCTATTGTTCGTGTATTGTTTGCATGGTTTTTCAAATTGTGTGCATCGTTTCTCATTTCTTATTAATTGAATTCTTAGTAATTAAAAAATAAGTTAAAATCTATATTTCGAACTGAAGGGTGTTAGTACAGAACTAGGTAACTAATGTTTTTCTGAAAATTGATTTATTCAAAAAAAAAATCTTTCTTTAAAAATTGGTGTGTCACGAAAATCTCAAAAGGATTTTTGTCGTAATTCAGAAATGGGTTTCAGTTGAAGGGTAGTGATGAAGAATGTTAAATTTGTGTGTATAATAGAACTGACAAAAATCTAGGGTTTATTAATATAAAATTTTATTATTCCATTTTTATTCAAAATAATTAATTTTGAACCAAGAAAAAGGGAATTTTGTAAGAAAAATAGTTAGATTTTCAACCAAACGAATGAAGAAAAATACGAATTTTCAACAAAAGAGTTGAAAAAATCTCATCCAAAATGTTGAGTTTTTAAGTCATAAAGACGATTTTAAGCAAAAGAATTGAATTTTCAACTGAAAAAGATCAATTTTCTAGCAAAAATGGAAAAGCTACATTTTTGGTATAAAAAAATTTGAATTTCAACAACAAAAACAAATTTTTTCAACCAAATTTGTTAAATCTTCAACCCAAGAAATTATCTTCTAACTAAAATGATGCATCTTTAATCAAAGAAACAAATTTTTAACCAAGTAGTTGAATTTTCAACCCAGGAGAATTACTTTCTACCAAAAAAAGACAAATTTTTCACAAAATAGATGAATTTTCAATTACAAAAGATAAATTTTCTACAAAAAATGAAATAGTTTCATTTTAAGTTAGACAAATAAGTTTTAACCAAATAAAATAAATTGTCAACAAAATGGATCAATGTTTAACCAAATATATATATTTTTAACCAAAAATATTAAATCTATAAAAAAATTCCGACGAAAAATGGAATATTTAAAGTTTTAGTTGAAAAATTAATTTTCAATAATGAAAAACTAATTTTCAATCAAAAAAATGAAATTCCAACCAAAAAGGTTAATGTTTTCCCAAAAAAGACAAATTCTTAATAAAATAGATGAATTTTTAACTAAAAGAGATAAATTTTCAGTAAAAAATATAAAAATGTAATTTTAAGTTAAAGAAGTAAGTTTTTAAGCAAATAAAATAAACTTTCAAATGAAATAGTTAAATTTTCAACCAAACAAATGAATCTTCTACCAAAAAGGTGAATTAGTCACTAAGAGGATTAATATTCCGACCCAAAAGAAAGAGTTTTAACAAAATACAGAAATTTTCAAACAAACAGTTGAATTTTCAATAAAGAAAACTAATTTCTAAGCGAAAGAAATGAATTTCTAACCAAAAACATTTATTTTTAACAAAATACATGAATTCTCAACCAGAAAGGTAAATAAGTCACCAAAAACATTAATTTTCTACCACAAATAAAAGTTTAAAACAAATTTTTTAACAAAGTAGTTTCACTTGCAACTAAATAGTTGAATTCTGAACCAAAAACGGTTTCTGAGTCGCTATTCACGATTAGCGAAAATATTGAAAATTTAATAAAATAGTTATATTCGAAAAAAATACTGTTACCAAAGTCAAACATACAGGATGATTTGAGCAAGAACTCATTTAAATACCCTGGAAATTCCAGATTTTTCCATTTTGCTTTTTATGTGAGGTATTCATCTTGAAAAATATATGGAAAACCTCTAAAGTTTAAAGTTGTAAAGTAAAATTTGTCACAATACAGGATCAATATGCAAAAAGAAGCTACATTTTTTAAATAGAACTAGCAAAAATTACCGTTTGTATTAAATTTCATCGTAAACATAAATGGCACATTTTTCTTACTATTGAACTTCAAAAATAAAATGTTGATATAAAAACAAAATAATTTAATACATTTATGTGACAAACATGTCTAGAAAACGCGGTATTCAAATTCAAATAGTCGAATTTAATTCTACCTTGATGAACAGTTCATCCGGAAATACCTTGAAAATGTACTTTTTATGTTTTTTAAATATTGAAAAATATTTAAAGTACGGTGTCATACGCGGAGAGTCATATTCTGTCAATGGCAAAAATAATGGGCTAATTTTAAAGAATTGTAAGTAAGTGAAAAAATGTTGTCATTCATGTTGCATTCACTGGAATTTTCTCGCTATAATAACGAAACTTCTGTAAATCATATGCAACGTTCTCACATCATATCTGATTCTGTGTAAAATCCATAACAAAATGTTGGAAAATAAACCGAGTTTTTTTCTAAAGAAAGGGTAATTAGTGCACGCATGGCACACACAATGTTCTAGTTCTTTGAACAGCATAAATGTTACTTCCGATTTGTCTTTATTTTAAAAAATGGTGGTAAAATTCCGATTACACTTTGAATGAATGTGTTGAAAGGATTAGTTTATTGATATTTCTTGACATTATTATTGTTTATTGAAAATGAATTCTCTTTTTTATAGGTCTTTCAGACTAACATCGACTGTCATAGTGCAATACCGTCAGGCTAAATTTTGATGTTCTCTTTTTCCAATCGGAACAGAACAATTCTTTAGTATCCAATATTTATTATTCTTACACAAACTTTCCCATGTCTCGGGAGCAACTTTTTATTTTTGTAAAAAATAGAAAATTCGATTTTTATTTTTAGCCGAAAGCACCAAAAGGTACTATTAGCCACCTTTCGAAAAGTTTTTGGTTTGTCCAGATTTATTTTTGTTTTCGTGGTGTTATAAACACATTGAATTTTAAGAGTTCTCAAAACGAGAAAGTATCCGGAATTCACATTTTGCATTCAGTAGCCGTAGAAAAATGCATAGGAAATCAGTACTCTAGTTCTTGGGTTCTTCAAAATAGTCATACCAATTTTTAAATTATAATTACCTAGCATGTTTCAAGCAACGTAAATGAAAATTGCACACTATTTTAAATGAATAATTCTTCATGAAGTGTATTTGTAATACTCACTGATAATTTAACTCAGGTCTAACATCAAAAAAATTGTAATCTGTGGTTGTAAGGAGATATATATCAATTAAAAGATTATACTTTAAAAGTGTGCCGTTTGAGCTTCCATTTTAATCATTAATTTTGTCTTAAAAATTGGTATAAGTTACTTTGGATTTCCTTTCGATCAAGTTCTTCGTCTATGTTAATATTTATTTATTTAAGCATGCTAGAAAACAAAATTTAAATGTGACTGACAGGTAACAAAATACTTCTTTTACTTATAAAAATATTTATATGATACTGCGTTCACTAGGCAAAGTGAACTAACCACCTTCAGTTTGGGTGTGTTTCTTCTCCACAAGAAAATGAAAAAGGACGGGTTGAAGTTTTTTGCCTTTATAAAGTTAATAGTTATAACTGATGAAGGAAAGGTTACTTTCTTGGAGACGGAAAAAGCAGGACCTGATCGAATAGGAAAAAACGGAGTACTATTTTAGGAAAGGTCACTTTTAGGAGAATTTAAATATAAAATAAAGTGAAATTTATAATTCCGTATGTAAAATTATAACTGAAATTATTTTATAATTTGAATATGTAATGTTCGCATAGATAAATTTGCGTGAATTTAGCATTACAATATACAATTCAAAACAACATTTAAAATACAAATTCAAAATATAAAATCAAAATTCAAATAAAAAATTATATTGGGACGGCAATGAAATTCGAAGAATAACATTCATCGAGAGTTTTTATGAGAGAGGCCTTTTTAAAATAGAATAAGATCTATCAACATGTGTGTAAAATTCTAACTGTAATTATATAATTACTGGAATAAAAAGGGCAATTGAAAAGGAAGGGAAGGTAGCCGCTAGGTTCACGGTATTTTTTGTTTTATCAAAGAAAGATTTCGATTATATTTTTCAACCAATAGGAAGAAAATTTGGACGTAGCGTTTCAAAAATTCAAGAAAATATCTTTGCAGTGGACACCCTCGGCTTCATTTACATAAAAAGTTCATATACATACTTGAAAAAAAAATTTTACACCTCTTGAAAATGTATTTTATTGCTTAAAAAAATGCGGACACGACACGTAACTCAATCGAAACTGACTGATAATTTAATTGTAAATCATTAATTTCAAGTGAGTTATCGTTTTAGACAGTAATATTGATTGTAGCACCTGCTCGAGTTATTATTTTGCCACTGGAAGTATTAGTTCGATTGATAGATATAGAAGGCCCCAAAGAACCACCATAATGTCCATGATGAGCAAATTATCCATAAAAGTGATTGTGCTGCCCTGGCCGTGTATAGCGTTAGGCCATATTTTTCTTTATATGAATGGTACGATGCAGCCGCTGATGATCGTGGTTTACTTGAAGCTGTGATATATTCTGACTCCTCGGTTGTTGGTTCGCATACTCATTGCCCGATTCTGTTCGGAGTTCCTACCTAACAATTCAGAATTCTCAACATAAAGTTGTAAAGCCTTTCCCTTTTTCTCTCTTCGACTAATACCTGATGGTATTTCTGCAGGAGTCCCTGAAGCTATTGGAGGTCCATAATTAATGTGGAGACCGAAAGCCCTATATACAGAAATCCCAGGGACTATCTCGAAGACTGTCGAAGGTACCTGATCATTGTGGATATTTGAAGCATTTTGATGAAACCCAGGTCTATGCTGAAGATTCACATAGTGCCCAGGTCTATTGGGATCTTCGGAACTTCCAGTACTCTCATCAAAAATTTCAGACATGCCACTCTCGTTAAGTTAAATACTGCACGGCTATTCATCTAGTTCCTCCAAACCGAGCATTGAAAAAAAAAATAATAATAATACATCACAAGATCCTCCAGCAAACATACCACACGTTCCAGCAAGACCACCTTTGCAGATAGCCGATAATGCTAACATGAGAAGTAGGAGATCAAAAATCCATCAAAAATTCTTTCTCAGCATGGTCAAATTAGCTGAAGCTAATACGCTCTCCCCGATTTGCTCCCCGAAGATGTTAATCTCTGGAATCTGAACTGTGTAGTTTATGAGAAGGCGGTCTCCCTGCTTAGCGACAATAGAAGTAAAGATAATTCAGTACGCCTGAGTAGGACCCGCGAGCGTATTGCACAGCTTCAGTTTGAAATTGAAACGGCGAGACGGTATGCATCAAACATTCAGTGCGTGATCAGCTACATAACATCAAATGAAAAATTCACTCCAAAAGTTAGGGCACTTGCTTGAAACTTAAGGAAAGAAAATCCCGCGCTGAACAAGTGTAAACTGTTGACCATTTAGCAGCACTGGACGCAAAAAATAAGATTTCTTTCAACAGCGAAACAGTGCCTTGAATGGCGAGTAGAGTAAATTCAGGAAAATCCCACCTTTCCTACTCATCCATCTCGTCTGTTCAATAAAGCGTCACGTGCCATTAAAAATTCGCCTAGTCGAGAAAAGATTCAAGTCTTCTGGGAGCAAATATATGGAGATACTCATCAGCTTAATGAAGACGCTTCAGGTATGTCACTTTTTCGTAAATTTTGCCAAAGGCAAAGGTTACAAGGTTCAGAGGAAGAGTGCCCACTAATTACTGCTGAAGAAGTGAAGAAAGTTGTCGCCAGCAATAAAAACTTTTCAGCGCCAAGGCCAGATAAAATAAACAACTTTTGGTGACAGAAGTTCACTTCTACGCACCAACATCTAGCTCGTATATTTACTACTTTCTTGAACGGAGAACAACTTATCCCGCAGTGGCTAGTGGAATGACGCACGGTACTGATCCCTAAGACCGTAGATTTTTCAAGTCCAAAAAACTAGAGGCCCATAGCTTGCTTAAATACCAGCTACAAGCTATTCACTGGCATCCTCAAAGAGAGGATATTAACATCTATTGAGCCAATATGGAGTACAATAGTTAACAACGTAAATGCAAGAGGGGGCTGACAGGTTGCAGGGACAACCTGTTAATAGACAGATGTATTACCCAGGACTCGATCAGGTATCGACGCAATCTGGCCATGGCTTGGATTGACTACCGTAAGGAATTCGATAACACGAACCATGAGCTACTTATTAAGCTCCTTTAGTGCCTGGAGGTGCATCCAAAAAACAGTAGGATGCATGAGAGAGCTTATACTCTTGTGATGCGCATGATTTGTCATTACATCTGACAAAAAACAAGTGACTACCAGTTATGTCACATATATAACAGGGGGGTCTTCCAAGGAGACTCTGAGTCCGATACTTTTCTGCATCTCCCTCTTGCCTCTATCTATTGTGCATCGAGGCGAAAGCACTGGATACTTATGTGGCCCGCCAAACAGAAGAGAATATAAGGTCTACCACCTTTTATAAATGGACGACCTTAAACTCTTTGCTTCTTCAAAATAGGACCTTAACACCCTTTTGGCGGCGATAAATAGGTACTCTAAAGCAATTGGCATGAGCTTTGGACTGGACAAGTGTGCCTGCGTCCACCTACACCAAGGAAGACTAGGAACTACATCATCGCGTGACGATCAGGATGTTCAACTCATAGGCGGAAATACCATTCAACATCTTGGTATTGGAGAAACATATACATA